>LR990164.1:13517500-13539611 GCA_905147325.1 Notodonta dromedarius | reverse complement strand
TTTGTTCCTTTGTCTCGACGAAAAGTTTTACCTATATAAGCGCGGACCGCGCGCAATACATTCGCTATTGTCGTTTGAACATTCATTGTGATAACATCGTTCCTAATCAACGTACCTATCTTTCCCAAATTTTGGTATATTTTTCGTGTTAATTTTCAGAATAAAAAAGTTAATTTCTGCAAACAAATAACTCGATAATCAGTTCATCTGATAACCGTTATACCTGGTGGGAAGGTCCCCAGGGTCTGCGTTGTTGGTTCCATCCATAATTTCGCTTTTCTTGAACATACTACTTACCTATTTTGTCGCCGTCGTCGGTCGAATTTTAGTTTCTGGAATTTCAAAGTCTAATAACTCAGTACCTAATTCACCGATAACTACCTAACTCGCTGGGGAGGTCCCTGGTGGTCTTCCTGACGGTGTCCGCTATCTAGGTCACCTAGATTTTCAATTTTCTAAAACAAAAGTCGCCAATTTATCGAAAATTTTCAGTTTTTTCCCCCCCCTCAACAATTTTGAACCTAACTTTTGGCTAATTTTCATCCTATAGCATCGCCAGCGACGCCCCGCTTCCGACGAGGTGTCGCTCGAGAGAGTAGCTTCAAAAAAGTACCACCCACCCCCACCACATCCTTTGTTTTCTTTGTTCCTTTGTCTCTGCGGCAAACAAGTACCACCCAGCCACCCCCACCACACCACATCCTTTGTTCCTTTGTCTCGACGAAAAGTTTTACCTATATAAGCGCGGACCGCGCGCAATACATTCGCTATTGTCGTTTGAACATTCATTGTGATAACATCGTTCCTAATCAACGTACCTATCTTTCCCAAATTTTGGTATATTTTTCGTGTTAATTTTCAGAATAAAAAAGTTAATTTCTGCAAACAAATAACTCGATAATCAGTTCATCTGATAACCGTCATACCTGGTGGGAAGGTCCCCAGGGTCTGCGTTGTTGGTTCCATCCATAATTTCGCTTTTCTTGAACATACTACTTACCTATTTTGTCGCCGTCGTCGGTCGAATTTTAGTTTCTGGAATTTCAAAGTCTAATAACTCAGTACCTAATTCACCGATAACTACCTAACTCGCTGGGGAGGTCCCTGGTGGTCTTCCTGACGGTGTCCGCTATCTAGGTCACCTAGATTTTCAATTTTCTAAAACAAAAGTCGCCAATTTATCGAAAATTTTCAGTTTTTTTCCCCCCCCTCAACAATTTTGAACCTAACTTTTGGCTAATTTTCATCCTATAGCATCGCCAGCGACGCCCCGCTTCCGACGAGGTGTCGCTCGAGAGAGTAGCTTCAAAAAAGTACCACCCACCCCCACCACATCCTTTGTTTTCTTTGTTCCTTTGTCTCTGCGGCAAACAAGTACCACCCAGCCACCCCCACCACACCACATCCTTTGTTCCTTTGTCTCGACGAAAAGTTTTACCTATATAAGCGCGGACCGCGCGCAATACATTTGCTATTGTCGTTTGAACATTCATTGTGATAACATCGTTCCTAATCAACGTACCTATCTTTCCCAAATTTTGGTATATTTTTCGTGTTAATTTTCAGAATAAAAAAGTTAATTTCTGCAAACAAATAACTCGATAATCAGTTCATCTGATAACCGTCATACCTGGTGGGAAGGTCCCCAGGGTCTGCGTTGTTGGTTCCATCCATAATTTCGCTTTTCTTGAACATACTACTTACCTATTTTGTCGCCGTCGTCGGTCGAATTTTAGTTTCTGGAATTTCAAAGTCTAATAACTCAGTACCTAATTCACCGATAACTACCTAACTCGCTGGGGAGGTCCCTGGTGGTCTTCCTGACGGTGTCCGCTATCTAGGTCACCTAGATTTTCAATTTTCTAAAACAAAAGTCGCCAATTTATCGAAAATTTTCAGTTTTTTCCCCCCCCTCAACAATTTTGAACCTAACTTTTGGCTAATTTTCATCCTATAGCATCGCCAGCGACGCCCCGCTTCCGACGAGGTGTCGCTCGAGAGAGTAGCTTCAAAAAAGTACCACCCACCCCCACCACATCCTTTGTTTTCTTTGTTCCTTTGTCTCTGCGGCAAACAAGTACCACCCAGCCACCCCCACCACACCACATCCTTTGTTCCTTTGTCTCGACGAAAAGTTTTACCTATATAAGCGCGGACCGCGCGCAATACATTCGCTATTGTCGTTTGAACATTCATTGTGATAACATCGTTCCTAATCAACGTACCTATCTTTCCCAAATTTTGGTATATTTTTCGTGTTAATTTTCAGAATAAAAAAGTTAATTTCTGCAAACAAATAACTCGATAATCAGTTCATCTGATAACCGTCATACCTGGTGGGAAGGTCCCCAGGGTCTGCGTTGTTGGTTCCATCCATAATTTCGCTTTTCTTGAACATACTACTTACCTATTTTGTCGCCGTCGTCGGTCGAATTTTAGTTTCTGGAATTTCAAAGTCTAATAACTCAGTACCTAATTCACCGATAACTACCTAACTCGCTGGGGAGGTCCCTGGTGGTCTTCCTGACGGTGTCCGCTATCTAGGTCACCTAGATTTTCAATTTTCTAAAACAAAAGTCGCCAATTTATCGAAAATTTTCAGTTTTTTCCCCCCCCTCAACAATTTTGAACCTAACTTTTGGCTAATTTTCATCCTATAGCATCGCCAGCGACGCCCCGCTTCCGACGAGGTGTCGCTCGAGAGAGTAGCTTCAAAAAAGTACCACCCACCCCCACCACATCCTTTGTTTTCTTTGTTCCTTTGTCTCTGCGGCAAACAAGTACCACCCAGCCACCCCCACCACACCACATCCTTTGTTCCTTTGTCTCGACGAAAAGTTTTACCTATATAAGCGCGGACCGCGCGCAATACATTTGCTATTGTCGTTTGAACATTCATTGTGATAACATCGTTCCTAATCAACGTACCTATCTTTCCCAAATTTTGGTATATTTTTCGTGTTAATTTTCAGAATAAAAAAGTTAATTTCTGCAAACAAATAACTCGATAATCAGTTCATCTGATAACCGTCATACCTGGTGGGAAGGTCCCCAGGGTCTGCGTTGTTGGTTCCATCCATAATTTCGCTTTTCTTGAACATACTACTTACCTATTTTGTCGCCGTCGTCGGTCGAATTGTAGTTTCTGGAATTTCAAAGTCTAATAACTCAGTACCTAATTCACCGATAACTACCTAACTCGCTGGGGAGGTCCCTGGTGGTCTTCCTGACGGTGTCCGCTATCTAGGTCACCTAGATTTTCAATTTTCTAAAACAAAAGTCGCCAATTTATCGAAAATTTTCAGTTTTTTCCCCCCCCTCAACAATTTTGAACCTAACTTTTGGCTAATTTTCATCCTATAGCATCGCCAGCGACGCCCCGCTTCCGACGAGGTGTCGCTCGAGAGAGTAGCTTCAAAAAAGTACCACCCACCCCCACCACATCCTTTGTTTTCTTTGTTCCTTTGTCTCTGCGGCAAACAAGTACCACCCAGCCACCCCCACCACACCACATCCTTTGTTCCTTTGTCTCGACGAAAAGTTTTACCTATATAAGCGCGGACCGCGCGCAATACATTTGCTATTGTCGTTTGAACATTCATTGTGATAACATCGTTCCTAATCAACGTACCTATCTTTCCCAAATTTTGGTATATTTTTCGTGTTAATTTTCAGAATAAAAAAGTTAATTTCTGCAAACAAATAACTCGATAATCAGTTCATCTGATAACCGTCATACCTGGTGGGAAGGTCCCCAGGGTCTGCGTTGTTGGTTCCATCCATAATTTCGCTTTTCTTGAACATACTACTTACCTATTTTGTCGCCGTCGTCGGTCGAATTTTAGTTTCTGGAATTTCAAAGTCTAATAACTCAGTACCTAATTCACCGATAACTACCTAACTCGCTGGGGAGGTCCCTGGTGGTCTTCCTGACGGTGTCCGCTATCTAGGTCACCTAGATTTTCAATTTTCTAAAACAAAAGTCGCCAATTAATCGAAAATTTTCAGTTTTTTCCCCCCCCTCAACAATTTTGAACCTAACTTTTGGCTAATTTTCATCCTATAGCATCGCCAGCGACGCCCCGCTTCCGACGAGGTGTCGCTCGAGAGAGTAGCTTCAAAAAAGTACCACCCACCCCCACCACATCCTTTGTTTTCTTTGTTCCTTTGTCTCTGCGGCAAACAAGTACCACCCAGCCACCCCCACCACACCACATCCTTTGTTCCTTTGTCTCGACGAAAAGTTTTACCTATATAAGCGCGGACCGCGCGCAATACATTCGCTATTGTCGTTTGAACATTCATTGTGATAACATCGTTCCTAATCAACGTACCTATCTTTCCCAAATTTTGGTATATTTTTCGTGTTAATTTTCAGAATAAAAAAGTTAATTTCTGCAAACAAATAACTCGATAATCAGTTCATCTGATAACCGTCATACCTGGTGGGAAGGTCCCCAGGGTCTGCGTTGTTGGTTCCATCCATAATTTCGCTTTTCTTGAACATACTACTTACCTATTTTGTCGCCGTCGTCGGTCGAATTTTAGTTTCTGGAATTTCAAAGTCTAATAACTCAGTACCTTATTCACCGATAACTACCTAACTCGCTGGGGAGGTCCCTGGTGGTCTTCCTGACGGTGTCCGCTATCTAGGTCACCTAGATTTTCAATTTTCTAAAACAAAAGTCGCCAATTTATCGAAAATTTTCAGTTTTTTCCCCCCCCCCAACAATTTTGAACCTAACTTTTGGCTAATTTTCATCCTATAGCATCGCCAGCGACGCCCCGCTTCCGACGAGGTGTCGCTCGAGAGAGTAGCTTCAAAAAAGTACCACCCACCCCCACCACATCCTTTGTTTTCTTTGTTCCTTTGTCTCTGCGGCAAACAAGTACCACCCAGCCACCCCCACCACACCACATCCTTTGTTCCTTTGTCTCGACGAAAAGTTTTACCTATATAAGCGCGGACCGCGCGCAATACATTCGCTATTGTCGTTTGAACATTCATTGTGATAACATCGTTCCTAATCAACGTACCTATCTTTCCCAAATTTTGGTATATTTTTCGTGTTAATTTTCAGAATAAAAAAGTTAATTTCTGCAAACAAATAACTCGATAATCAGTTCATCTGATAACCGTCATACCTGGTGGGAAGGTCCCCAGGGTCTGCGTTGTTGGTTCCATCCATAATTTCGCTTTTCTTGAACATACTACTTACCTAAATTTGTCGAAAAAAGTTAATTTCTGCAAACAAACAACTCGATAATCGTCTATCAGTTCATCTGATAGCCGTCATACCTGGTGGGAAGGTCCCCAGGGTCTGCGTTGTTGGTTCCATCCATAATTTCGCTTTTCTTGAACATACTACTTACCTATTTTGTCGCCGTCGTCGGTCGAATTTTAGTTTCTGGAATTTCAAAGTCTAATAACTCAGTACCTAATTCACCGATAACTACCTAACTCGCTGGGGAGGTCCCTGGTGGTCTTCCTGACGGTGTCCGCTATCTAGGTCACCTAGATTTTCAATTTTCTAAAACAAAAGTCGCCAATTTATCGAAAATTTTCAGTTTTTTTCCCCCCCCTCAACAATTTTGAACCTAACTTTTGGCTAATTTTCATCCTATAGCATCGCCAGCGACGCCCCGCTTCCGACGAGGTGTCGCTCGAGAGAGTAGCTTCAAAAAAGTACCACCCACCCCCACCACATCCTTTGTTTTCTTTGTTCCTTTGTCTCTGCGGCAAACAAGTACCACCCAGCCACCCCCACCACACCACATCCTTTGTTCCTTTGTCTCGACGAAAAGTTTTACCTATATAAGCGCGGACCGCGCGCAATACATTCGCTATTGTCGTTTGAACATTCATTGTGATAACATCGTTCCTAATCAACGTACCTATCTTTCCCAAATTTTGGTATATTTTTCGTGTTAATTTTCAGAATAAAAAAGTTAATTTCTGCAAACAAATAACTCGATAATCAGTTCATCTGATAACCGTCATACCTGGTGGGAAGGTCCCCAGGGTCTGCGTTGTTGGTTCCATCCATAATTTCGCTTTTCTTGAACATACTACTTACCTAAATTTGTCGAAAAAAGTTAATTTCTGCAAACAAACAACTCGATAATCGTCTATCAGTTCATCTGATAGCCGTCATACCTGGTGGGAAGGTCCCCAGGGTCTGCGTTGTTGGTTCCATCCATAATTTCGCTTTTCTTGAACATACTACTTACCTATTTTGTCGCCGTCGTCGGTCGAATTTTAGTTTCTGGAATTTCAAAGTCTAATAACTCAGTACCTAATTCACCGATAACTACCTAACTCGCTGGGGAGGTCCCTGGTGGTCTTCCTGACGGTGTCCGCTATCTAGGTCACCTAGATTTTCAATTTTCTAAAACAAAAGTCGCCAATTTATCGAAAATTTTCAGTTTTTTCCCCCCCCTCAACAATTTTGAACCTAACTTTTGGCTAATTTTCATCCTATAGCATCGCCAGCGACGCCCCGCTTCCGACGAGGTGTCGCTCGAGAGAGTAGCTTCAAAAAAGTACCACCCACCCCCACCACATCCTTTGTTTTCTTTGTTCCTTTGTCTCTGCGGCAAACAAGTACCACCCAGCCACCCCCACCACACCACATCCTTTGTTCCTTTGTCTCGACGAAAAGTTTTACCTATATAAGCGCGGACCGCGCGCAATACATTCGCTATTGTCGTTTGAACATTCATTGTGATAACATCGTTCCTAATCAACGTACCTATCTTTCCCAAATTTTGGTATATTTTTCGTGTTAATTTTCAGAATAAAAAAGTTAATTTCTGCAAACAAATAACTCGATAATCAGTTCATCTGATAACCGTCATACCTGGTGGGAAGGTCCCCAGGGTCTGCGTTGTTGGTTCCATCCATAATTTCGCTTTTCTTGAACATACTACTTACCTATTTTGTCGCCGTCGTCGGTCGAATTTTAGTTTCTGGAATTTCAAAGTCTAATAACTCAGTACCTAATTCACCGATAACTACCTAACTCGCTGGGGAGGTCCCTGGTGGTCTTCCTGACGGTGTCCGCTATCTAGGTCACCTAGATTTTCAATTTTCTAAAACAAAAGTCGCCAATTTATCGAAAATTTTCAGTTTTTTCCCCCCCCTCAACAATTTTGAACCTAACTTTTGGCTAATTTTCATCCTATAGCATCGCCAGCGACGCCCCGCTTCCGACGAGGTGTCGCTCGAGAGAGTAGCTTCAAAAAAGTACCACCCACCCCCACCACATCCTTTGTTTTCTTTGTTCCTTTGTCTCTGCGGCAAACAAGTACCACCCAGCCACCCCCACCACACCACATCCTTTGTTCCTTTGTCTCGACGAAAAGTTTTACCTATATAAGCGCGGACCGCGCGCAATACATTCGCTATTGTCGTTTGAACATTCATTGTGATAACATCGTTCCTAATCAACGTACCTATCTTTCCCAAATTTTGGTATATTTTTCGTGTTAATTTTCAGAATAAAAAAGTTAATTTCTGCAAACAAATAACTCGATAATCAGTTCATCTGATAACCGTCATACCTGGTGGGAAGGTCCCCAGGGTCTGCGTTGTTGGTTCCATCCATAATTTCGCTTTTCTTGAACATACTACTTACCTATTTTGTCGCCGTCGTCGGTCGAATTTTAGTTTCTGGAATTTCAAAGTCTAATAACTCAGTACCTAATTCACCGATAACTACCTAACTCGCTGGGGAGGTCCCTGGTGGTCTTCCTGACGGTGTCCGCTATCTAGGTCACCTAGATTTTCAATTTTCTAAAACAAAAGTCGCCAATTTCTCGAAAATTTTCAGTTTTTTCCCCCCCCTCAACAATTTTGAACCTAACTTTTGGCTAATTTTCATCCTATAGCATCGCCAGCGACGCCCCGCTTCCGACGAGGTGTCGCTCGAGAGAGTAGCTTCAAAAAAGTACCACCCACCCCCACCACATCCTTTGTTTTCTTTGTTCCTTTGTCTCTGCGGCAAACAAGTACCACCCAGCCACCCCCACCACACCACATCCTTTGTTCCTTTGTCTCGACGAAAAGTTTTACCTATATAAGCGCGGACCGCGCGCAATACATTCGCTATTGTCGTTTGAACATTCATTGTGATAACATCGTTCCTAATCAACGTACCTATCTTTCCCAAATTTTGGTATATTTTTCGTGTTAATTTTCAGAATAAAAAAGTTAATTTCTGCAAACAAATAACTCGATAATCAGTTCATCTGATAACCGTCATACCTGGTGGGAAGGTCCCCAGGGTCTGCGTTGTTGGTTCCATCCATAATTTCGCTTTTCTTGAACATACTACTTACCTATTTTGTCGCCGTCGTCGGTCGAATTTTAGTTTCTGGAATTTCAAAGTCTAATAACTCAGTACCTTATTCACCGATAACTACCTAACTCGCTGGGGAGGTCCCTGGTGGTCTTCCTGACGGTGTCCGCTATCTAGGTCACCTAGATTTTCAATTTTCTAAAACAAAAGTCGCCAATTTATCGAAAATTTTCAGTTTTTTCCCCCCCCTCCACAATTTTGAACCTAACTTTTGGCTAATTTTCATCCTATAGCATCGCCAGCGACGCCCCGCTTCCGACGAGGTGTCGCTCGAGAGAGTAGCTTCAAAAAAGTACCACCCACCCCCACCACATCCTTTGTTTTCTTTGTTCCTTTGTCTCTGCGGCAAACAAGTACCACCCAGCCACCCCCACCACACCACATCCTTTGTTCCTTTGTCTCGACGAAAAGTTTTACCTATATAAGCGCGGACCGCGCGCAATACATTCGCTATTGTCGTTTGAACATTCATTGTGATAACATCGTTCCTAATCAACGTACCTATCTTTCCCAAATTTTGGTATATTTTTCGTGTTAATTTTCAGAATAAAAAAGTTAATTTCTGCAAACAAATAACTCGATAATCAGTTCATCTGATAACCGTCATACCTGGTGGGAAGGTCCCCAGGGTCTGCGTTGTTGGTTCCATCCATAATTTCGCTTTTCTTGAACATACTACTTACCTAAATTTGTCGAAAAAAGTTAATTTCTGCAAACAAACAACTCGATAATCGTCTATCAGTTCATCTGATAGCCGTCATACCTGGTGGGAAGGTCCCCAGGGTCTGCGTTGTTGGTTCCATCCATAATTTCGCTTTTCTTGAACATACTACTTACCTATTTTGTCGCCGTCGTCGGTCGAATTTTAGTTTCTGGAATTTCAAAGTCTAATAACTCAGTACCTAATTCACCGATAACTACCTAACTCGCTGGGGAGGTCCCTGGTGGTCTTCCTGACGGTGTCCGCTATCTAGGTCACCTAGATTTTCAATTTTCTAAAACAAAAGTCGCCAATTTATCGAAAATTTTCAGTTTTTTCCCCCCCCTCAACAATTTTGAACCTAACTTTTGGCTAATTTTCATCCTATAGCATCGCCAGCGACGCCCCGCTTCCGACGAGGTGTCGCTCGAGAGAGTAGCTTCAAAAAAGTACCACCCACCCCCACCACATCCTTTGTTTTCTTTGTTCCTTTGTCTCTGCGGCAAACAAGTACCACCCAGCCACCCCCACCACACCACATCCTTTGTTCCTTTGTCTCGACGAAAAGTTTTACCTATATAAGCGCGGACCGCGCGCAATACATTCGCTATTGTCGTTTGAACATTCATTGTGATAACATCGTTCCTAATCAACGTACCTATCTTTCCCAAATTTTGGTATATTTTTCGTGTTAATTTTCAGAATAAAAAAGTTAATTTCTGCAAACAAATAACTCGATAATCAGTTCATCTGATAACCGTCATACCTGGTGGGAAGGTCCCCAGGGTCTGCGTTGTTGGTTCCATCCATAATTTCGCTTTTCTTGAACATACTACTTACCTATTTTGTCGCCGTCGTCGGTCGAATTTTAGTTTCTGGAATTTCAAAGTCTAATAACTCAGTACCTAATTCACCGATAACTACCTAACTCGCTGGGGAGGTCCCTGGTGGTCTTCCTGACGGTGTCCGCTATCTAGGTCACCTAGATTTTCAATTTTCTAAAACAAAAGTCGCCAATTTATCGAAAATTTTCAGTTTTTTCCCCCCCCTCAACAATTTTGAACCTAACTTTTGGCTAATTTTCATCCTATAGCATCGCCAGCGACGCCCCGCTTCCGACGAGGTGTCGCTCGAGAGAGTAGCTTCAAAAAAGTACCACCCCCCCCCACCACATCCTTTGTTTTCTTTGTTCCTTTGTCTCTGCGGCAAACAAGTACCACCCAGCCACCCCCACCACACCACATCCTTTGTTCCTTTGTCTCGACGAAAAGTTTTACCTATATAAGCGCGGACCGCGCGCAATACATTCGCTATTGTCGTTTGAACATTCATTGTGATAACATCGTTCCTAATCAACGTACCTATCTTTCCCAAATTTTGGTATATTTTTCGTGTTAATTTTCAGAATAAAAAAGTTAATTTCTGCAAACAAATAACTCGATAATCAGTTCATCTGATAACCGTCATACCTGGTGGGAAGGTCCCCAGGGTCTGCGTTGTTGGTTCCATCCATAATTTCGCTTTTCTTGAACATACTACTTACCTATTTTGTCGCCGTCGTCGGTCGAATTTTAGTTTCTGGAATTTCAAAGTCTAATAACTCAGTACCTAATTCACCGATAACTACCTAACTCGCTGGGGAGGTCCCTGGTGGTCTTCCTGACGGTGTCCGCTATCTAGGTCACCTAGATTTTCAATTTTCTAAAACAAAAGTCGCCAATTTATCGAAAATTTTCAGTTTTTTCCCCCCCCTCAACAATTTTGAACCTAACTTTTGGCTAATTTTCATCCTATAGCATCGCCAGCGACGCCCCGCTTCCGACGAGGTGTCGCTCGAGAGAGTAGCTTCAAAAAAGTACCACCCACCCCCACCACATCCTTTGTTTTCTTTGTTCCTTTGTCTCTGCGGCAAACAAGTACCACCCAGCCACCCCCACCACACCACATCCTTTGTTCCTTTGTCTCGACGAAAAGTTTTACCTATATAAGCGCGGACCGCGCGCAATACATTCGCTATTGTCGTTTGAACATTCATTGTGATAACATCGTTCCTAATCAACGTACCTATCTTTCCCAAATTTTGGTATATTTTTCGTGTTAATTTTCAGAATAAAAAAGTTAATTTCTGCAAACAAATAACTCGATAATCAGTTCATCTGATAACCGTCATACCTGGTGGGAAGGTCCCCAGGGTCTGCGTTGTTGGTTCCATCCATAATTTCGCTTTTCTTGAACATACTACTTACCTATTTTGTCGCCGTCGTCGGTCGAATTTTAGTTTCTGGAATTTCAAAGTCTAATAACTCAGTACCTAATTCACCGATAACTACCTAACTCGCTGGGGAGGTCCCTGGTGGTCTTCCTGACGGTGTCCGCTATCTAGGTCACCTAGATTTTCAATTTTCTAAAACAAAAGTCGCCAATTTATCGAAAATTTTCAGTTTTTTCCCCCCCCTCAACAATTTTGAACCTAACTTTTGGCTAATTTTCATCCTATAGCATCGCCAGCGACGCCCCGCTTCCGACGAGGTGTCGCTCGAGAGAGTAGCTTCAAAAAATCGCCCCCCCACCCACCCATTTGTGGCTCACTACGTTAAATAAGTAGGGAACAGTGCATCATCTACATATTTTCTGGAAATCCAGTACATTTTTTAAATTTCAAAAATTGTTTATAACTAATTCTGATTGTAGGCATAGTCCTTTGACGGCGAGCTCTATAGGCATCTGATTGTAATAAACTTATAAACATCTACACTTTTGAGTTGAGGTCAATTCTTTACCAAGGAAAACCTGATAAAACCCACACTTCAAAATATTAAAACTAACTTCTACATAATTAATCAGGTAATTCAATAACACACAAATCTTAAGAAACTTTTTAAGGTGAAAAGCACCATGTTTAAAACCCCGCCGCCCGGTCGGACCCGGCGAAGGAGCCAGGACGCCTCGGCAACCGCCCCGGCAAGTTCCTCTACATCCGCTCCAGTTCCCGCTGTACCAATCGCGCCGGCTAAGGCCGCAGCTCCTCCTCCAGCACCCGCTCTAACATCCGCCCCGGCAAAGGCCACAGTTCCGCCTCCAGCAGCCGCTTCAGCGCCCGCTCCGGCGACCGCTCCGGCGACTGTCCCGGCAACCGCTCCGGCAACCGCTTCGGCAGCCGGAAAGTCCTGCAAATTCGTCGTAGATATCTTGCCCCCTGACCTGCCGTCGGCTACCGAGGTGCGGGATATCACCAGCTTCATGCGGGTGGTATCCGGCCTCACAGAAACCATAATAACCGCCATCAATGACGGCAAGAGCGTCACCACCTCGAACAAGAGGCTTATTAAAATCGCTGCTGAGGAGATAAAGAAGGCATCCGTCGCCCTCCGCACTGTTGTATCCCTCCCCCCCCTCCCCCCAATGCCCAGCGACCAAGAGTTTAAAGAGGATCTCATCTCTTGTGTGAGGGATGAGATCGCTAAAATAACCATCCCGCCCCCAGCACCCATCCCCGACACAAGCGACCTCATCTCTTGCATGAGAGATGAAATTGCCAAAATCATCATCCCTGCGCCCGCTCCCTTCGCAGATCCTGGCGAAATCATCTCTTGTGTAAGGGATGAGATCGCTAAAATCAATATCGCTCCACCTGCACCGGCACCCATCCCTGTTCCCAGCTTCGCAGAGATCGCAATGAGCAAACCTCCTGTTCTAGCCAAGCCACCCGCCAAACCGGCAATCGTCATTCAATCTAATAATCCCGAAGCGACCTCTCGCACAATCCTCAGCCAATGGAGAAAGGAGATATCCTTTAAATCTCTCAAATACGCTCCTTCGAAAGTACACCCACTCGCCAACAATAAGGTTCGTGTCGAGTTCGACACCAAAGAACAATGCGATGAAATCATCAGCAAAGTCGCCAAAATCCCAGATCTCAAGGCTGAAGAGGGTCGTCCTCGACTACCCTTAGTCATACTCAAGGGGATCAATAAAGATGTGCCCAAGGGTGAAGTCGCCGAACTATTAAGCTGCCAAAATTCCTTTTCTCCAGATGACATTCGCTTCTGCTTCGTGCTTTCCAATAGAAATAAGAACTTATATAACGCGGTACTCGAAGTGAAACCCGCCGTACGCAAATCAATAATCGAACTCGGCCGCGTAAACGTCGACCACAACAAAGTGCACGCCGAGGACTTCTCGCGCTTTGTGCAATGCCTTAAATGCCTGCAATACGGCCACACAAAAGCCAAATGCACCTCGGAAGTGCACCCGTGCTCACACTGTGCCTCCACTGAACACTCGTTCACAACATGCCCTGTCAAAGATGACAACAATAAACGCAAGTGCTATAACTGCGCTCGTCACAACGCCAAATCTACTACAGGTAACAAAATAAACACAAACCACACCGCTGTCAACGCAAAACTATGCCCAAAATTGAAACTCGCTAAATCCCGCATTGATGAACAAACCGATTATGGGTACTAAGCCTATAAAAATAATCCAATGTAATGTACAACGTTGTTACCTGGCACAACATGAATTCATTCAACATTTCACATCCAACGATTACAACATAGCTCTAATTACTGAACCCTACACGGGCCGCAATCCGACCGTGCACTCAATATCTGGAATTAACATCTTCCAATTCACTACAACAGAGCGTGTCAAAGCATGCATTCTAATTAAAAATAGCTTCGGTTTCGCACTCGGCATCACTCAACTGTCCACCCCAAATTTAGCAATAGCCCAATTACACCTCGGTCAGAGGAAACTATACATAGCTTCAGTGTATATAGAACCTGGAAATGACCCCTCCAACACCCTAGTAGCATTAGACACATTCCTCAATTCAACCTCTGGATCACTACGAGTCGTAGGCGGTGATGTAAACGGGAAACATCCGGAATGGGGAGAATTAACATCCGACTCCCGAGGAGATGATGTGGTAGACATCGTCGCCTCCCACGACATGACTGTCTGCAACTCTGGTAGAGTCCCAACTTTCGAAGCCATACGATACGGCAACCACACATCCTCCATTATAGACGTTACAGCTGTCTCCAACAACATGATAGACCTTATGTCCGATTGGCAAGTCAACACCGCTGCGTGCACTAAATCTGACCATAATGCAATCCAATTCCTAATCAAAACCAACACCAAAGTGAAACCCGCAAAAACCCACTCAACCTTTAAGTACCAATCTAAAATGGCCGACTGGGATGCATTTAAAGAAAAACTAACGCAAAATATAATAGAATCTGAAATACTTAACACCAACTTCGAAACCCTTGATGCTGCAAACCTCGATAAATTAATCACCAATCTCACCACAATCATTCAATCTACTTGTCATCAAACCATACCTAAAAAGCTACGCCACGGAGTCTACAACCCCTGGTGGAACGAAGAACTAGAAAGCATGAAAAAGGAATGCATCAAAGCACACCACCACTTACACAACCTGAAATCACGAAATCAACCTCTAGACCAAGCTATCATCCAACAAAAACAGCTCAAAGAAAACTATGCAGCAGCTCTCAAGAAAACCTCCACCGAGCACTTCAGGGCATTCTGCACTGCCCAAGACAAAGAAAACGTCTGGTCACTGACCAACCGCATAATAAAGGAAACATCTGCACAACGGCCTCCACAAACTCTAAATTGCGGCAACACCTTCACCACCACATGCGCCAACACGGCCAAGGCCCTATTGGATCACTTCTACGCTGATGACACCGAGGATACAACCCAGCACCAAAGACAATTAAGAAACCAAATACAGGACGAACCTGAGACAGAAAACGACCCTCCATTCACTACTGACGAAATAGAAGACTGTCTCGCATCGATTAACGCAAATAAAGCTCCCGGAGATGACCACTTAACTGCAGATATCTGTTACAATTTCTTCAAAATATTCCCCCACTTTTTAACTAACATCTTGAACCATAGCCTGAAAATACATCATTTCCCCACACCCTGGAAACACGCAATAGCCAAAATCATACCAAAACCAAATAAAGCCGACACTAGCCAATTATCCTCCTATAGACCCATTGGCCTATTACCTGTATTCGGGAAACTACTAGAAAAACTGATTATAAAACGCGTAATTTACAAGGCCGATAGCTTTAACGGTATGAATGACAGGCAATTTGGCTTCAAAGAAAGCAAATCAACAACTGATGCTCTACAAACCGCCATAAACGAGATTCGTGAAGCAAAACAACAGAAAAAGCAGGTCCTGGCTGTATCACTAGATATAAGAGGCGCATTCGATAACGCTTGGTGGCCCGCCATATACAGAGGACTTAAAGAGTTAAAGTGCCCAAGAAATATTTACAAACTATTAACAAATTACACCAAGGACAGAAGGGTCACTCTGCACTACGGCACGGACGAGGCATCGAAAACAACAACCAAGGGATGCATCCAGGGCTCTGTATGTGGTCCTGTTCTATGGAACATAATCCTCGACAATTTACTGAACATCCGACTACCTGATGAGGCCCACATACAAGCCTTCGCCGATGACGTGCTGCTCATAGTCAAAGGCCGCACGAAACAGGCCGTAGAAATAACAACTAATGAGTGCTTAAAAATAATAGCCGACTGGGGCGAAAGTGTTAAATTATCATTCGCACCCGAAAAGACGCAGGCCATCTCATTCACGTCGCCCACTAAAACCGCTGAACTCTTCATCAATAGAACCAAAGTCCCCATTTTGAAAGAAATAAAGCTCCTCGGGGTCATCCTGGATGACCGCCTCAGTTTCATCAGCCACGTTAAATACATAATTCGGAAAGCTTCAAAAACCTTTAAAAACCTAAGCAAATTTGTCAAACCCACTTGGGGCATCCATCCAGCAAATGTAGAAACCATATACAAACAGGTAGTTCAGCCCATGATAACATATGCTGCAAGCGTCTGGGGCGACGCAGTAAAGTTCTATAGTGTACGCAAAATGTTAACCAGCTTCCAAAGACAATTCGCAATCCGAGCCATCCGCGCATTCAGGACGGTATCCGCCGTTGCCTCGATCGCCCTGGCACAATTCGTCCCCCTACATCTCCTGATACGAGAGCTTCACCAAATAGAAACCATAAAACAAACCAGACTCTCACCAGATTTACCCGACGACATTCAACTCATAAAACCAATAACCAACCGTCAAAGATTACACCCAGCCCATCGCAACAAAATTATATTCCACAAAATAAACAATATAGATGAACTTAACATAATAGTAACAAATACCCCTATACAAATTTACACCGACGGAAGCAAACTCGAATCAGGAGATGTAGGGGCAGCCTACGTGGCATTCCGCAACAACACCATCGTAAATCAAAAGAAAATAAAACTCTGCAGAACCTGCTCCGTCTTCATGGCGGAACTCAGGGCGATCGAGGCAGCCCTGATGTGGATAGAACGGGAGCAAATCCCAGATACAATCTTCATCCTCACCGACAGCCTCTCGTCACTCAATGCAATCCAAGACACAAACAATAAAGACCCAACTGTTAACTCCATCCACCACATAATCCAAAATACAAACCGGACAACCACCATAAAATTCGCATGGGTGCGAGCCCACAATAATATCCCGGGCAACGAATGCGCCGACGCCGCGGCCAAAAGTGCAGCGTCGGCAAAAACGGCCACCGACCACAACTTCTTCCCTCTATCGCACTCAAAGAGAATCTTACGATCTGAAACCATGGAAAAATGGCAAAAGGAATATGAAGACAGTCCCCAAGGAGCAGGGACTAAAGCGTGGTTCACCAACATAGTTCAAATCACCGAATTTAGGAAACTTTTCCCGACAAGCTTCGAGCTTACACAAATTGTCACCGGCCATGCTTACCACAAGTCTTACCTCCATCGTTTTAAAATAACATCTAACAGTACATGCCCATGCGACCATACCATAACCCAGAATACTGAACATCTTCTAAAACACTGCCCAATTTTTAACAACACCCGACTTAATCACGAAGGCGCATGCTCAATGCTAAACATAGACCCCTTTAAACTCAACGACATAGCCAAAAACCCCATCGCAATAAAATCATTCATAACTTTCATCAAATCTATTGTAAACAACTTAAAAAGAATAAATTGTACCTAAAAACCCTTAACTGAAAACAAATCTTCTCTGTATCCACTAGCAGAGGAGAAATTAAAATCGTAACCAATTACCATAATACAATCGTGACGATATATTTATACTACTCGTACCTAAACACTAAAATTATTAACCCTTTGACAAAAGTCAAAGGGCCCAACAAAAAAAAAAAAAAAAAAAAAAACCTAACCTAACCTAACCTAACCTAACCTAACCTAACCTAACCTAACCTAACCTAACCTAACCTAACCTAACCTAACCTAACCTAACCTAACCTAACCTAACCTAACCTAACCTAACCTAACCTAACCTAACCTAACCTAACCTAACCTAACCTAACCAGTCGCGTTCGATCCGTTGTCCCAACAGCGCACGTCCCAAGTCGCAAATTTGAGCTCCGCGCAATCAAAGTTCAAGAAAATCGCATTTAAATCCAAAAAAATAGTAAAACACCTCGTATAAACCAGCGCGTAGTACCGAAAGTTCCGTCTCAGTGAGACCTACGCGTCTGTGCAAAAATTTTTGGAAAAAAGTGATTTTTCAGTGGTTTTTCACTTGAAAAACACCAAAAACCGACAACTGTGAAACTTAAAGTGCGTGCGGTGCAAAATATTGAGTGTGAAACTGTGTAACGGGAATTGTGACGAGGAGCGCCTCCCTTGCCCCCATCTTTTGAGACCCAGCTGGGAATTTTGGGACATTCCAGGGCTGAGAAATAGCCAAAAATACATTTTTGGGCGTGGCCCAAAAGTGTCAAATTTGGGAAATCCACAACATCTGGATAACCAGCGGGCAAGAGGACCTCACCAGGATCACAGTGACACCCCGGAAGTGGAGATCGGACCAGACAACAGCAAGTAATAGACATTTTAAAATTTTAGAACTTTGAAAAATTATATCTCGAAAAGTGACTAAAGATATTAAAATTAAAAATTAGATTCTGATAGTGCTCCTTTTTCTCTATAAGTGTTAGTTTTTTGCGACGGAATCGGCCCACAAACAAAGGAGATATAGACTTTTTAAAGAATTTTCACAGTCCACGTAAAATTACGTAACTTGAAAATCGACTTTTTTGTGTGACCCCCTAGCGACTTCTCCGCTAGTGGACCTTGAGGAGGGCCGCCTCAAACCATTTTCCATCAGGAGAAAATTTCAAAATTGCGCTTCCCCAGGGAGATATTGGGTTTTCAAAACTGAAAAACATAACAAACCCAACCCACAACTAGCGCCATCTAGCGCCCAGTAGCACGAACTACGGGAAGCGCATCAGAGTGTGCGTTGTTGCCAGGGCACTCACACAACCGCCGACCCCGCCTCTCTTTGAGAGTGTGCGTGCGGACGCGGCAGAGCCAGCGCCCCCAGGCGACAGATAGCGGCAACTGCGAAGCAATATCAAGTAATATTACGTAAATTGAAAATTGACTTTTTTGCCTGGGATTCCAGCATCGTTCCAGTGGAGGGACCCTAAAGAGGGCCGCCAGAGACCACCTCGCAGCGGAGCAGAGTTGGTTTTTAGTGTGCATCTCAACAACTATAGGTCTCCAAAGAAATAATCTCCAACCCACTACTAGCGCCACACAGCGGCCAGCGGAAAAGTGCACGGAACCTTCTAGAAGGTTGTCGGGGTGTGCTAACGTTGTCCCGACACAGCTCACCAACGCTGACCACGCCCCTCATCTTGAGAGTGTGCGTGCGGCTGCGGCAGCGCCCCCTGACGCCGAATAGAGGGAACTACGACTAAACAACAGCATATAAAGACACTAAGTTCTTACTCCTTTTACACCTTTTACCCTGTCTTTACCGAGTAATAGTGCCTTACCGTGTTCCCACCGCTACACTGTACGTTGTTATTTCTAACTACAACATTTTAACCTGTTAATAGTTAGAGTGGTGTCGCCTTTTACTGTATTTTAAATTTTGTTTACCACTGACCCCCCCCCCAGCTCCGCCAACTTGACCCGACACCAGTCGAAGATAGCTTGCTATCAGACACAAGGGGCGCTAAAAGCACATCAGCGCTTTTACCGCCGCCTAGCGGAGGCTGGGCCCAAACTAGAATAATCTTATTTTACACAATTCTGTCCCTTTTGACCTAGATTTTAAGTTGACTTTATTTTATATACTCTATTTACTCTTTACAATTAAGGAACTGACTGTGTTTTTGTCCCTAGACAACTATACAACTAACTAGACCGAGTTCCAGCTCCGCTAAAGTTAAACGGGACCTGATACCAGAGGCGCTAAAGGCACTACACTGCTTTTACCGCCACCTGGCGGCGACTGGACCATAACTTTTGGTCAGCCACCTAGCTCCACCCACTCCAAGTGGCTCCAATAGGAGCTAGGGTCATTTTCTGACACCAGGGGCGCCACTTGTAGGATCGGCAGGTGCTTTAACCGCCATCTGGTAGTTTGCACCAGGCAACTTTTGCAAACTATTCCAAATTTTTAACTAAGTTTTTACTGTCCCTTTTGACATAGATTTAAGTTGTTATATTGACCCTGTTTTATTGTTTTATGTTTTTATAATTTAATTTGACCTATTATTGTCCTTTTTGACCTAGTTTTAAGTTTATATTGTTTTATATCGTTTTGAATTGTTTTTAAATTGTTATACTGTTCATAATCTGACTATACAAACTTATACTGTCTTTTGACAAAACCCCCATATCTAGATATATACATATATACACATATAACAATGTTTGGCCACCGCACGCCCGTCAAGAAGACTGCCCCCGTCCCGGTCCCAGAGGGAAGGCTGCTGGACAGCCCAACAATGGAGGCCGGGGCGAGAGAGAGTCGACGCAGCACTGAGCCCAGGACGGCCCCGGCCCAAGATGTCCCGATGGCTAAGCCAAAGACCACCTCCACACCGGAAGGAAACACCAGGCCCACCCGCAGACCATCAGCGGAGAAACCAAAGAGCCCCACCCACGAACAAACACCTCCGTCGCGAGTGGCCGAGGCGAAAGCTTGCCTGAATAAGGCGAAGCTGCACCTCGGCAACTCGCGAAATCTCAAAACGGAGATTAAGACGGAGGTGTTGACCGCTATAAACCGGCTCTACCGGTTGGTAGTTGAACTCGTGGAGGCTGGAAACGGGAAAAAGGCCCGGGACGGGATGCAAGCCACAGAAGGCCGTGAAGTAACAGTAGACGCTGCCGCCCTGCAGAAGAAGATAGAGGACCATACCGCACTTCTGCAGGAGAACGAGAGACTGCTCAAAGAAGTGGTAGAAAAACAGGATAGGATGCTAGAAGAGCAAAGACGGCAGGAGGAGAACGCAGAAAGGAGGGACCAAGAGGCTGGCTTGGAGATAGTTGGGACACAAACCATACTTCAAGAGATCCACGGACACGTAGCCGACATAAACGCGGCCTGGAGAGATGGGGAACACCCGCAAAACGGGGCCCCCGCAGAAGAACGCCATGAAGAAATCATGACGGAGGTGCTGGCGGCAAGGACGGCCTCAGAAGAAGCAAAGGGACAAATGGACCGTATAATGGCGACCGCGGAACACGCGAACCGTGGAATAGAGCTCCACGAGCAGATAATGGCGGAGCTGCTGGCCACGAAAGCGGCCGCTGAAGCCGTCAACTCAAAAGTCGCTGATATTGTAGCGGCCACACCCCCAAATGTCCCAACGTACGCAGAGACGCTCGCCGCCCCCGCACGACCCCCCACCCCACCGAGCCACCACTCCATTATAGTGTCCTCCCAGGAGGAGATGGACACCAGCGAGGAGGTGCTCGGCAAGGTCCGCACGGCCCTGGACGCTAGGACCAGTGGGTTTCAACTCCAGCGCGTCCGCAAGGTACGAGACCAGAAGGTGGTCCTGAGCTGCTCCACTAAGGAGGAGCTAGCCAAGATGGCCGATAAGCTCAGGACCACGGGTGGCCTTGCGGTGGAGGAAGCGCGGAACAAAAACCCACTGGTAATCATCAAGGATGTCCTCGCATACAACACCGACGAGGACATCATAGCGTCGCTGCGGACCCAAAACGCAGATCGACTGGCCGACCTCACCGACGCCGACTTCAGCGCCGTCGTGGTGAGATACCGGAGGAGAGCGAGGAACCCTCTCGAGAACCACGTAGTCCTCCAGGTGTCTCCCAAGATGTGGCTGAGGTTGACGTCGGCCGGGAAAATCCACGTCGATCTGCAGCGGGTGGAGGTCGAGGACCAGTCCCCCCTGGTGCAGTGCACCCGGTGTCTGGGGTACGGGCATGGCCGCAGAAGCTGCAAGGATCCTATTGATCTCTGCAGCTACTGCGGTGACCCGCACCCCCGCGCAGACTGCCCGCGCTATATCGCGGGCGGTACGCCAAAGTGCAGGAACTGCACTATCTCCAAGTGCAAAGACACCGGGCACAACGCTTTCGACGGGGACTGTCCCATTCGCAAGAAATGGGACAGCATTGCGCGGTCGAGCGTCGCGTACTGCTGAGGTCGCCGCGGGCGTGCAACAGAGGCCAAACAAGCACGGCGTTCCCGACAAACGCGACACAGCCCAACACAAGTACTTGCACAAACACCCACAACACGCAACCCACACAACACTCTCAGGTGCGACCTGGGTACCCGTACAAATTTTATTTGACAGCCACATTCTGTGCAATGTTGGTCTGGAGAGTATCCAGGCCGCACTTGAAAGCACAGCACACAACACCACACAAATGTACACGACAACACTAAGGTGTTGTCGGATGCATTTGTGTACACATACAATCCGCACACACACAAAAACACAATACAAAACACACACTCTACATAAAACACTCCTACACCTACACACACGTTTATGGCCTTGTCATAAATAGTGTCACATTTGCAATACTCATAAGAATACTGTCAAAATGTACATGAAACTGAACAAGGCCATAAACACACACAACACACACACATACACAGTGTCGCGTTATCGGAAAT
>LR990164.1:13467500-13515000 GCA_905147325.1 Notodonta dromedarius | reverse complement strand
AGACAGACAGACAGACAGACAGACAGACAGACAGACAGACAGACAGACAGACAGACAGACAGACAGACAGACAGACAGACAGACAGACAGACAGACAGACAGACAGACAGACAGACAGACAGACAGACAGACAGACAGACAGACAGACAGACAGACAGACAGACAGACAGACAGACAGACAGACAGACAGACAGACAGACAGACAGACAGACAGACAGACAGACAGACAGACAGACAGACAGACAGACAGACAGACAGACAGACAGACAGACAGACAGACAGACAGACAGACAGACAGACAGACAGACAGACAGACAGACAGACAGACAGACAGACAGACAGACAGACAGACAGACAGACAGACAGACAGACAGACAGACAGACAGACAGACAGACAGACAGACAGACAGACAGACAGACAGACAGACAGACAGACAGACAGACAGACAGACAGACAGACAGACAGACAGACAGACAGACAGACAGACAGACAGACAGACAGACAGACAGACAGACAGACAGACAGACAGACAGACAGACAGACAGACAGACAGACAGACAGACAGACAGACAGACAGACAGACAGACAGACAGACAGACAGACAGACAGACAGACAGACAGACAGACAGACAGACAGACAGACAGACAGACAGACAGACAGACAGACAGACAGACAGACAGACAGACAGACAGACAGACAGACAGACAGACAGACAGACAGACAGACAGACAGACAGACAGACAGACAGACAGACAGACAGACAGACAGACAGACAGACAGACAGACAGACAGACAGACAGACAGACAGACAGACAGACAGACAGACAGACAGACAGACAGACAGACAGACAGACAGACAGACAGACAGACAGACAGACAGACAGACAGACAGACAGACAGACAGACAGACAGACAGACAGACAGACAGACAGACAGACAGACAGACAGACAGACAGACAGACAGAAAAGAAAAACACAAATGGGTCCTGTCGCGCGGGCTCAGAACGCGGGAGCGGGCTTTTGCGATAGGTATAAATATGAAGAAAAATTAGATTAAACTAAGCATGGGTATTTCTTTATTAATGAAATAATTCGAATACCACCGTAAAAAAAAAACAATCTTTGAATATCTAATTTCACCGAATATTTGCAAGCCCTACGGGCGAGGAGGGGTAGTCGAATGAAAGTCAAGCGTGAACTTTACATTATAACCTATTTTTTATTTAATAGTATTATTTACAAGCGGACAGCGCGGCGGCGGCGCACGCGACTGGCGCGCGCGCGGTGACTCCGTCAGAGTGCGGCGGCGAGCGCGCGCGGCGCGTGCACGGGCGGCAGGTGCGGCGGCAGGTGCGGCGGCAGGTGCGGCGGCAAGTGCGGCGGCGGCTCCGGCTCGTCCAGGTCCAGCGCCGCGTCTATCATGGTCGTGTCGTGCAGCAGCCGCAGCCGCGACGCGCTCAACGCGCTCGGCGCAGCCGCTAGCTCCACGTCTAGCGTGCGGTTGGTGTACGCGTGGCGCGCGGGCGACTCGCCCATGAACAGGTTGGTATAGCTGCCGCCGACCGCACCTGCGGACGGATCCCAGCGTCAACGTACTCCATATTGAAGCGTTCCGTATATGATTGAGAGAGAGATATGAGAGAAGAGCTCACCCTCTCGGACGGACGCGAGATGCGGTGACTGAGCCACGAGCGGCGGCGGCTGAGCCACGAGCGGCGGCGGTTGGGCCACGAGCGGCGCGGGCGCGGGCGCGGGCGCTGCCACGGTGAGCGCGCGCGCGAAGCTCGGCGGCAGCTCGTCTTTCACGTCGATCGTGAAAACACCTCGACTGAAATCGAGCGAGCAAGTGAATGAATGCGGTGACTTCGGCGGAAAGTATGCGCTTATAACGTGCGAACACGCACCGGTCGATGAGGCTGGGCGCCAGCGGGCCGCACAGCACGTGCCAGCAGTTAGCGCACGCGTTGCCGCGCGAGTACGGGTTCGGGTTTGGCACGCCGCGGCGTGTCGAAAACGAACCCTTGATCTGTGTACAAAAGCGTAAATCGGGTGAGATTTTTCATGAGAATACATAATTACTTTTAGCATAAGCACTTTTATAATCTGTAACATCTATGTATACCTACCTATATTCGCAAATAAAAGTTATTGTATTGTATTGTATTGTATTGTCACTCGAGTCTTACGAAACTAGAGGCATTCCATCCGCGATACGTAGCGCACGATCAGAACGGGCGGGGGACAGGGGGGGCACTCACGTCCTCGTTGGTGGTCTGGTCGGTGGAGGCGAGGTAGGTGTGGAATCCGGCCAGCCCCAGCACCGACCACACGGACAGGAAGCACACGGCCGCCACCACGGCCGAGGCGGGCGAGTCGCGCAGCGCGGCCGCCAGCCCGGCGCCGCGCGCCACCAGCGCCAGGTGCGTCACGGCGCACGCGAACACGAACACCGCCAGGAACGACAGCGACACCACGAACGCGTAGAAGTAGCGGTAGTTTCGCTTGCCCACGCAGTTGCCCACCCACGGGCAGTGGTGGTCGAAGCGGTCGACGCAGTTGTCGCACAGCGAGCAGTGCGAGGCGCGCGGCGGGCGGAACATCTTGCACGTGAAGCAGTACTTGAGCTTGACGGGGCGGCCGCGCACCAGCACCTCGCGCGCGCGCGGCGGCGGGCGCGCGGCGGCGGCGCCCGCGGCCGCGTCCGCCGCGCCCGCCGCGCCCGCCGCGCCCGCGTCCGGCGCGCCCTCCGCCGCCGCCTCGTGCGGCGCGGCGCGCGGGATGATGCCGGGGTCGGACAGCGCCGTGCGCAGCAGCGCCGACAGCGTCAGCGCGAACAGCGCGCCGCCCGCCGCCGGCACGCCCGCCGACACGTGCCGCGCCAGGAACGGGCAGTCGAACGCGAAGTGCAGCGCGCACGTGCCGCAGATCAGCGCCAGCGTGAGCGCGAACACGCCCGGGTGCGGCGCCGTCATCAGCCGCCCGTCGCACCAGAACCGGTTGCGGCCGGCGAACACCTCCCACTTGCGCGTCACGCGCCGCGAGGCCATGGTCGCATCACCCGCGCTCCGCCGCGCCGCGCCCGCACCGCCCGCCGCACCCGCCGCCGCCGGTCTCCCTCCCTTGACCGGTTCTCTGCTTCGTTGCTTTTATTCTACCATAGAACCTATCGCATGATACGAGCGCCACCGCCGCACTGAAAGTTTTACGCAACTCGTAAACAAAACTAATTATAGGTACTAATGTTCTATTAAGATTTCACACACCACATTTGATTGATGGTATAATGTAATATTTATGTACATTTTCTTAGGACCAATTAGTTAAAGCTTGTTTCTCACCCAAAGTCAAATTCATGAAGTGTCCAGTGGAAAGAATGATATTATGTAACCCCTAGGTGGCTTAATTCTAAAAACCCTTCTTATTGCTTGCCTATGTCAAAAATATACCTACTTTCCAAATTGTTTGTTTCTATACTCAGTGCGTTCGGCTTTTTATTGTTGAGTCAGTCAGTTATACAGTCTCAGGATTTCCCTCTTTACATTTTTATATTCAATATTCTTTAATAGTACATTGTTACACGAGTGGTGAAAGTGACTTATTTAGTCCCGAGACGGGGTTTGGCGCCCGAGCGTAGCGAGGGCGCTAATAGTTCGAGGGACAAAATAAGTCTTTCACCCGAGGTAAACACTGTGCTTTTCATTACGAATACAAGGAAAGTAATAATAAAAACAGGAATTGGCTAAACAAATAATACAAGGAAGTATGAACATTACTCTGCAACTCAAAAAAAAAAAGATCGGATTGCCGCCTATTTCGCTTTTTTTCGTTGGCCGGCCAACTTCATTATTTAGCCATTATTTTTCATTTTCATCTCTAAATATTTTGCCCAAATCTATGTTATTTTAAAGAAATTCTTGAAACTAAATTATAATTAAGTAATTTAAAAATATATATTCTTCAATTAAAACTTAACTTTATGTTATTTCAATTTTACATCGTGCTGTAATTGAGTGACTGTAGAAAAATTTTGAACATGGTTCCATAGAAATGTGAAAATGGAACAGTTTTTTTTTATTATTTGACAGCTGTCAGTTGAAAGCGATTCTCCCGGGCCGGAAAAGTATTACTTTCAACCCGCTCCTCAGGCAACTTCAGACCTACTTTCAGAATATGAGTAATGAAAAATTATTTTGTATTAGTTTAACAGTAAGCATCAAAAGGCCCCAGGATTCTGTAAAACTAGTGGCCACATTTTTCTCAGATATCACAGTAA
The DNA here is from genome assembly GCA_905147325.1 of Notodonta dromedarius. Taxonomy (NCBI): domain Eukaryota; kingdom Metazoa; phylum Arthropoda; class Insecta; order Lepidoptera; family Notodontidae; genus Notodonta; species Notodonta dromedarius. The sequence goes on along the minus strand of LR990164.1, from coordinate 13,510,725 downwards.
ATAAAACTGGCCAAGTGCATGCATGCTACGTCCAATGTAAGATTGTATAGCCACATCAATAACGAAATTATATTTTTGGCTAACTAGTTTAGTAGATTAATTTTAAAATAGTTGAAGTGTCGGAATTACGTAATTTTTGAATAATCTTTAAAGTTAAAAATCTTGCAAAGAGAATTACTTATAATAAAATGATGTATGAAAACACCATATCATTTGTAAATACCTTTTCAACAATATACCACATGATAGGGTAACTAACAAAAAAATGGTATGGCTTTTGGCTTAGCAAAGCTTTTTCCATATTTGGGTAGGTACCTCAAAGAAAGTAATTTTGCTACATTTTATATTTTGAAAGTGAGATCTATTCTTAAGGTATATCGGTACCAAATTTCGTCAACTTCCAACAAAATCTGTAGAAGTTAGGGTACAGAGACAAGTTGGGACGGACGGACTGGACAATCTTATATGGGTTCCTCGTCGGACTATGGAACCCTAAAAGTGATCTTCACGAATGCCATAACTAAGATGTTATAGGGAATTATATGCATTACCCACGTATGCCCAGTGCACACCGCTGGAGGCGCGGCGGTGAGCAATTGAAGACAACAATTTAATATAAACCTTAACTACCATGACATACGGTATGTATGAGCAGTAGCGCGTCTGCTCTTGTAGTAGCTTGAGGGTGCTCCGAGCACCGCATGCAAATTGATGATGTATAGACATGACATCTGGTAAAATTTGTGCTCAAAAAATAGTACACTAAAGCAGTACATAATATTACTAAAATAGTACTAATAGCACTAAAATAGTACATACCAATGCATGCAGGCCATCAAAATGTCAGACCTGTTCTTATAAAAACAGAAATATTTAAAGCATGTGATGGTTTGTACATACACTTCTTCCGAACACTGACTATAATGATAGCCCCATTTTGTTTAAACACTTTAAGCAACTTTATTTTTTTCCTGTTATTCCAAACCACAATAACATAAAAGCCATGTTGTAGGCTGCTATTTATGTTGTACATAACATCAGTTTCTTTAATTATTAATATTATTTTCCTAGGAAATCAATTTTAAAAATGTATGAGGAAAAACTACTACAAAGCGAATTTTGGCTAGTTAAATATTCCAAATGTATTAAACTGTTGGAAACCAACTAACCCCTTTGGGGAGTACTGCCGTGCTTGTGTCTATCCCGGGACATCAGTGCTCTCAGCTCGGTGAGTTGTCGTCATTACGTTACAATACGTCACATATATAACAAGTTATTAAGATAACTTATCTTCTTCACTGTTCTCTATAGTGGGTGGAGTCAATCGAAAGGACCACGGCCTTGCAACCGTTCACGTGTTGTCAGGAACTGCCGTCTACTTACCTCGCTCACTATTCCTTCGTTTGGTGATGATCAGACAAAGTTTTACACAAGCAAGTACTATTTTATTGTAATAATATGGCAATAGTAGTACTTATAAAATGTGTGGGACTTGTTTTTCACTGGCTTAAACCCGTCATAATAAATGCACTGTTCTTTATATCAATTATAACATCTAATCAAAATATTGGAATTTAATTTATTTACAATTTCGTGGAGTTGAGAATGAAAATAAAAAACAACTTTCATATTTCTTGATCATCAATGACTGACTCAGACCACAGATTAGAGATATGTAGACTCAGGTCTCAGACTGACAGACAGACAGAGACAGACCGACCATAGACATTTTTTTCTTCGCTCGCTTGTGTAGCATACTAAAGTCACTATGACCATCAGGGGTGTGACAGCTTTAGTTCCAATGGTTCCGTTTTGGCGCTCCAGTCGCCAAAATACTCTGTGATACAAAATGCTCTGTGGTCGCCAGATAGGTGTCTCTTTAGACAAAGTACTCTGTGATTTGTAGAGTCTATGGTGGTTTGCTACTAGAGATGCGCAAAATGTATCACTGAGCAGAACCGATACATATATATCTTTTCAGCTCAGTGATATATATCACTCTTGTATATCAGTAGCTCACTAGTGATATAAAGATTTGTTTGAAGACTGAGCGAACTAGCGATGTGTTTTTTACAAAGCTATAGCTCAGAAGACCTACTTGTAGGTAAAAATCGATACCGTCTATGCTAGTAATATGTTTAATAGGTAATAAGATGCGAAAGCGTGTTTGTGGGTTTGCCCTTCTTTTACGCAGCAACAGATCACGTATTTATTACTAACAGTCTTTATCTACACAAAATATATTACAATCCGATACACTACATACCAAAAACAAAATTACTATTCAGCTCAGTCATACCTAGGCGTAATTCGTAAGTAAAGTAACTTAAACAAAACGGTTTGAAATAATACTTTGAATGTTTACAAAAACATAGTCTCATAATTTGTACTCTATTCATTTGACTTAAAGGTCGATTTACCTACGATCTATTATCCAATAACGGACGGCCAGCCAACTATAATGTGCAATGTTTCGTATCGCTAGTCACTTTCTTTTTTAGGTCGTGTGCAATTTCTATCTCATCTGAGCCAAAGAGCTAGTGAGCTATGTCACCTGTCTACTACATGTCAATCACTTAGTTCAGTAACTCAAATTGAAACCTTATCCGTAGAGATATAGATATATAATTTGAAATCATATGAGCTAAAGAAAGAATAGCTCTTTGGTACCGATATATATCTTTTTTGTCATTAGCTCGCGAGCTACACAACTCTACTTGCTACATATCTCTAATCTGTGGTCAAGATTTACATTGTCTTTGGACTTGTCTGTCAACAACAAAGAATCAGTGTTGCCGTTCTAGAGACTTTGTCGCTAGATCAAGCGGAATTCATGAGTGGTTGGTGGCAAAAAAAAAATGAGTAAGCGAAAAAAATATATTTAGAGACTTCTAGCGGATTTTGAGCCGTCGCATATGCGACCTTTTTTTCGAAAATAATGAAGAATAATGTGTTTTTTAAGACCACCACTACACTTGAACAACCATAAACATGCGTTCTGGCACAAAATATAGCCTCAACCCCAAAGTGTGTCTCGTTCACTATGTAATTCTTAGAGAACGTAACAGTTTCAGATTTTTATCATCCAGAACATTTGTTGTGATTTTTTGAATAAATAGTATATTGATTTGTTTTTTGTTATTTTTTGCGAAAAATGTAAATATTTGCCAACATTAAGCGATCAGTGCCCTCGGTTGGAGTGTAGCCTTAGGGGCGCTATGGAGCCAGGACTAAGACGAATTTTCGAGAAATTTTTTTTTCGTTGTATCGTCTTTTTTATTAAACCATCCTATAGAACGGCCAAAACTAAAAGGTTTTTATTCAGGGTAGGTTTTATCTCCGACCGACGGTTTAGCGGCCAGCGCGGTTCAAATGTTTCCAGGACTGACTGACTTTTTTTTTTTTTAGGCAACACTGGCCACCGGTCGTATCCCGAAACGATCTTTTGTAAATTAATTATTAAAATAGATTTAAGCTTTTAATTACGGTGTATTTACAATCAGTTACGTGTATTTTACGATAACAAGTGTTAGTGACGTGTTTTGTTGTGGAAATATCAACAAATATTGATAAAACTACGACCAGCTGTCAACCTGAGGAAGTCAACGGACTGGATTTGAATTTTTTCCTTATAATCCCGGGGAGTATTGTTTTTAATTCCTTTAAAGTCTGCACAATTACATACTTCACAACATATTAACACGACTCACATCCGTGAGTTTCGTCCAATACACTCATTGGCATCGTTTGTCTCCTTTTGTTTGACTGACATATAGTGGAAACAAAATAGATGACAAAACATTCGCCACAGACATAAAACACGACAATAACACTACACAAATAACATTATTATAATTTACATAGTGTTCAATTGTATCTTTTCTTATTACACTTACTAATCCACTAACAACATTTCTTACTTTTTGAGGTTATACTGCATCAATAACTTCTCCTTGTAATCAACCGAATAACCAAGAATAACTCATTTCAATACTTTTTTAATAAATAGTTAATCCAATTTTAGATTACCAAGCCTGTTTTAACTGTATTCGACCTAGTAAATTTCATACCTGCTCACTAAATTTAATAATAGTTGTCCTTTATATTTTAGTCCTTCATAGTATATATTTTTTTTTTTTACATCAGCTCACCTTTCCTTATCTGTTCTTTACTTTACTTGACACTTATCCATCTGTCTTCATTTTTCAGACTCCCCTGAAAGTCCAAAATGATGACCCGCAGAGCTACAACTCGCGACATGGAGGATAAGCTGAGGGCAACTCTTAAAGAGCTGCAGTCCTCCAAGAACCTGTGTCAGCAACTGCTGCAGGAGAGAGATGACAGCGAGGTGGAAGTGAAGAAAATTATAGATAAAAACACCGAGCTTAAGAATGAGTTGGCTGAGTTACATATCCAACATATGGATGTACTCGACCAATACCAGCAAGTCCGGGCAATTGTATCAAATTTTGAGCAGTGTAGTGATGCACATGAGCTGGCTCTAAAACGTATTGTTGAACTCGAGTCTCAACTGAGTGAAGCCCATGAGGTTATAACCAACTTGCAATCCACTCAAATTGATAAGCAGGTTATATCTACCCATAGCCTGTATGATGAGCTAGTGGTATGTGGTGAATCCAGCTCAGTGTGTAACCTGCCGTCGGTCACAATTGACTTGACTAGTGACGACACCAATACCAACATTCGTCCTCACTTTAGAAGTGTTAATAAAATTAAAAAATACCTAAAAATTAAGAACTTTATTAAGAAAACAAAAAAGGCATTAAATAAGCAACATTATTTTAAAACAAATACATCTCTCAGAAGAGAACGTATGCACTTAATAAATAGATTAGAGTCATGTACACATGATCTAGAATACAGTAGGTCTATTTATGATGTTGATACACAGCGTTTACGGGATGAGTTGCTATTACGAGAAATTTCAATTAATGATATTTTTAACAAATATGAAGCTGCTCAAACACAACTGAGCGAGCGCATGCGCGAGGCTAGTGAGCTGATGGATCTGGTGCGGTACAATGCTGAGAGGTATGAGTCTTTGACGAATAATCTCTCCTTCAACTGCGCCCTCTCGTTGTCTGATCCTGAACCTCAACCAATTCCTGAGGCAACTCTTCCGGTAGAACGCTGTATCAAGGAAAACAGTGATAACAAAACACTGATTTTTTCAGACCGGCTAGGTGTAGGTCTCGGGTCATTGTTAACTTGTAGGCTTACTCATAAAGCTACTAATTTATGTTATGATAACCTGCCTTATAAATTATTAATACAAAAAATTGCTCAGGCAGAAGTTGATAAGAAGACTACTGTAGTTATACTGCTAGGTAATAGCTTTGGACTTAAAAAGAAGGACATTGTAGATGGTGTTGACACGTTATTAAAATTGAACGTAGGGAAGCTTATGTTATGTGCCCTACCTTATTCTGACCTGTTGTCAGATAGACAAAATAGATATATTCAGTATCTGAATAATTTAATGTACACTTTATCATGGCATAATGATAATATCTTATTTTTTGACACAAATAAATTTATTTGCGGCTTCAAACTGACGCAGGAAAATATGTTTATTCCTAAGAGATATAAACAAATGATTGCTACATTGATAGCGTATAATATTAACTTTGTTGTTGATAAAACAACAAAATCTAGCTTAGAAGACGAATCAGTATTATTTAGTTATTCGAATAATGCTGTGATTGATTGTTTAAACTCCCGAGGGCGACAATAGAGATGCATTCTAGTATCTCTGGCATATCACAAACGTGTGCAGATTATAGGAAGGAAGAGAGACCGGGCACGTTAAGATTATTTAGTCAAAATATACAAGGATTTTGTTCAAAAATGTTAGAAATTGAATTATATTTAGAAAAATCTCAATATGATATTGTTTGTATTTCCGAGCATTGGCTTAAAGAGCATGAAATGTTAATAAATTATGAGAATTACACAGTTGTAAGTTGTTATAACCGCAAATCCAGGCTTCATGGTGGTACATTAATATTACTTAGGAAAATTATTAAGTCTAAAGAAAGAAAAGATATAGTTGGACTTTCGGTGGAACAGATTATTGAGATTTCCTGTGTTGAGCTGGATAAGCACATTGTTGTATGTGTATACAGACCCCCAAATATTCAGCATTTTGGTATGTTTGAATCAGTAATGGAAGATGTGTTAAAAAAAATATTTGTAAGCAACAAGTCAATTATAGTTTGTGGTGATTTTAATATCAATATTTTGGAAGAAACCAGCTATACTGCTAGACTATTGGGCCTATTCAAAGCGTTTAACTTAACGCACGTCTTTTGTGAACCAACGCGAGTAACTTCTACTTCTGCGACTTGTATAGATAATGTCTTCTGTAGTTGTGAATATTTAGATAAAGCAGTAGTAAATCACTTGTCGTCAGATCATAGTGGTCAAAACGTCACCTTTAATTCTGCCATAAATTTAACAAATATAAAAATAAAAAGTAGAAATGTAACATCTCGGAACTTACAGAAATATAATGACAGTCTATGCAACAAATTAAGTGTTCCCAAGTTTAACTTAGATGATCCTGATAGACTTTACGCCGACTTTTTTTCAGTAGTACATACAGAATTTAATACTTTTTTTCCGATTAAATCTAAAACCTTAAAACCAAAGTTCACTTTTAGTGACTGGGCCACCATAGGTATACGTAGGAGTAGAGTAAGGCTATTTGAGCTTTATGAATTAAAAGCCCAGTTTAACAATGCAGTTCTTAGTCAGTATGTTACTAAATATTCAAAATTGTTTAGGAAAATATGTCAGGTGGCTAAATCGATGTACATTAGGCAAAAAATTAAGGCCTCTGATAATAAAATAAAGACCACTTGGAATATAGTTAATAGTGAAACTGGTAAAACCAAAAAACTAAATACAGATTTCACGCTAGAGACTTCGCGTGGTCTTGTTATTTCAGACTCTGATGTAGCACAGGAATTTGAAACGTTCTTTACAAACGTCCCTGTGAAAACAACAGAGTCTTTAAACTGCTCACCTTCACTTTCAATTACACTTCTTAAAAGTAACATAGCGGCGTGTCCTATGGAATTTAAATTCGTCTACATTAACGTTCGGTCTATCATGAAAGCCTTTAGTGAAATAAAAATTAAACCCACCGAAGATCTTTGGGGAATGTCTGTAAAATCATGTAGAATTATTATTAATACCGTGGCGCCCTATTTGGCCATGATATTTAATAAGTGTGTTGATCAGGGAGTCTTCCCGGATTTAATGAAATACAGTAAAGTAATCCCCCTTTTTAAATCCGGTAATAGTAGAGACCCTAATAACTATAGACCAGTATCCGTCTTGCCAGTTTTTAGTAAAATTTTTGAAAAGATAATGCTTACCCAAATGTTACATCATTTTAACGCAAACAACATCCTGCATGATCAACAATATGGTTTCACCAAAGGCCGTTGTACTACCGATGCCGGTGTAACCTTGATTAAGCATATCTTTGACGCATGGGAAAACTCACAGGATGCAATTGGTATCTTTTGTGACCTCTCAAAGGCATTCGATTGCGTCAATTATGAAATACTTTTGCTGAAATTGGAACATTACGGTGTTAGAAATGGAGCACTCCAACTTGTAAAATCATATTTAGAGGACAGAAGGCAAAATGTTCAAATAAATGGTGTTAAATCTTTAGGCTCTAAAGTAAAAATGGGTGTTCCTCAAGGATCAATTCTAGGCCCTTTCTTATTTTTAGTATATATTAATGACCTACCGCAGATAATACAGAGAAGGGCAGAAATAGTGTTATTTGCTGATGATACCTCTTTGATTTTTAAAGTAGGTAGACATGTAAATAACTTGGACGACGTGAATAATGCTATTGTTCAAGTCCATAACTGGTTCACTACTAATAATTTGGTATTAAACAGTAAAAAAACTAAATGTGTAAGATTCTCATTACCTAATGTAAGAAGTAGTGAATGCGATGTAGTATTAAATACAGAAAAACTTGAATTTATTAATGACACTGTTTTCTTAGGTATAACGCTTGACTCTAAATTACAGTGGGGCCCACATATAACAGCTTTAGTTAAGCGGCTCAGCTCCGCCGCCTACGCTGTCAGAAAAATCAGACAGCTATCCGATGTCGAAACTGCAAGAATAGTTTATTTCAGTTATTTTCATAGTGTCATGTCGTATGGTATACTATTGTGGGGCAGAGCAGCTGACATCGAATCGGTTTTTATTTTACAAAAGAGGGCCGTTAGGGCCATCTATAATTTAGGAAGTCGCGATTCGCTGAGGGAACTGTTTAAGGAAATAAATGTTATGACTGTTCCATGTCAATATATCTATGAGAACATAATGTATACCAGAAAAAACTTACATCTATTTAAAAAGCTGGGTAATAGTCATCGTTATAATACTAGAAATAAGGACAAATTGGATCAACCACACTTTCGGCTAGCAAAAATTCACACATCTTTCATGGGATACTGTGTTAAGTTCTATAATAAAATACCGTTAAGCATTATCAGTCTTAGTGAATCCAAATTCAAAACGTGTGTAAAACGTACGCTATGCAGGAAGGCTTACTACACACTAGACGATTATTTGAAAGATAAAGATGCTTGGCTAGGTGCTGGTCCAGCTCCACCGGAACGGGAATAACTAGAATCTTTTGTTATGGTTCATTCCTATATTTTCCCTCTTCCTTCTCTTAATCTAGCACTATTGACATATTTGACACAAATGTTTCCTTTTAAAATATGGGCATCATGTAGCCACTTTAAATATAATTTTAACAAAGTAATATTTATGTCTAATTGTAGCGGGTCTTGCCTCATGCTTATTATCCTTTCTGAACTGTTGTCTCTGAGGTGAGGTGTTGGTCATGCTCACTTCAATGTCCTTGTTTGCGGTGGCTCTGTGGAGCGGGTCACCCTCTTCCCTCTATTATGGTTGAGGAGAGTGATGCCGCTTTTCAAGTCATGCTCGTGCGCGGGCGCTGCTTGCGGGGATTGGTCCACTCACTTTCCTCTTAACAACATTGTCGTTAAATACTATTTATTTACTTAGCATGGAAGGCATCACACCAAAGCAATTATCATAATATCCACCCCTGTTTTATCAATTATTATTTGGTTCGTAAACGTTTCATTTGATGTAAGTATGAGTAGGTATGCACATCACACTAAACTAGCATTCTCATTTTATTTACATTATTACATATATGATTATTATTTACTATTAGCTATTTAGTGGCAATGGTGTTGCCTGCTCATATTATTTTTTTATGCTGTTCCTGAGAATGTACACTATCTTTCATTCATTGAAAAGAGTAACCATTGAGTTTCTTGCCGGCTCTTCTCAGTGGAAGCAGCATTCCGAACCGGTGGTAGATTCTGACTATTCATAAATGCTTTGTTGGCTTACATGAATAAAAACCATTTTGAATTTTGAATTGAATTTTTTGAATTTTGACAAATTTTGGATGAAAAATTTTTTCGTGAATTTATTTATTTTTACTCCTTTATCGTGTACAACGATCAAAAATAAAAGGTTTTTATTCAGGGTCATTATTGTCTAGGACCAACGGGTTAGCCGTGAATGCCTCACGAAGGTGTCTGGGACTTAGAATATTTTCAATGTTCCGTTTACAGCGTTCTATAGTAGCCTTAGGGGCGGACATTTTTTTTTTCGAATTTACATTATTTTCACATTGTATCGTGTACAACGGTCAAAAACAAAAGGTTTTTACGCAGGGTAGGTTTTATCTCCGACCGACGGTTCAGCGGCCAGCGCGGTTCAAATATTTCTAGGACTCTGACAAATTTAATGTTTGGTTAGGTTTGGTTAGAACTGTGACCATAACGCGCGATCCGAGCGAGCGAAGCGAGCGTGCCGCGGCAGCGGCCGGCGAAGCGCCAGAACTAAATGGTACCTATTTCAACTAATTATAACGTCTCGACATGTTTGGTTAGGTTATGCGGACAATTTAATGCTAAAGGTCATTCAAAGGCGGTTAAAGGTCAAGGTCAAATATTATTCGAGGTCAAGGTAGGGGGTTACTCGCGATCAATTTTCATTCAAGGTCAAAGGTTGCTTAAGGTCAAGGTCACAGTCCACCCGCGTCCTTTCCCCCACCCTGATACTCCCGCATCCCACCGGATCCCGAAGGTGTGATTAGGCGTTGTTTTTGGGTGAAATTTTTCTAAGTCCTATTTTTCATAGCGTCCCTAAGTATACACATTGACCGCGCCCTCTAAAAACCCCAAGTTATGAGGCGCGGACTACAAGATTAGACTTGAGCGTCTGCGACACGATTTAGCGACTTCTAGCGGATTTTAAAAAAATATATATACGATATATAGCGGAATTTTTCATATTTCTAGGGACTTTTAATTTTGTAGAACGGCAACACTGCAATCGGCCATTTTGGTTTTTCAAAATGGAGGTCACGTTTTTGTTACGTTTTAATATTGTTTTATATCCCTAATAACGATCAACTTAGGAATTTGTGTATTGTTTCCAACTAATAGCCATCTTAATAATCTCTTTCAAGTGCAACTGTTAAAGAACGTGTTTGTGTAAAACACTTTTATAAAATACAGTTTGACCATGACTGCTTCGGTACTCCTATCCGTGCTTGTTTACAGGTAATTAAATTACAGGTAAGGTAATTAAATTACTATATATATATTGCCGTATGTAACTTATTCATACTATGATTATCAAACAAAATATAACCTACAAAACTAAGCTAATACATAGCTCATTTTATTTCAGATATGTCTCCTACGGCCTACGGGTGAACATAGTTATACCAAATCTGAAGCATATTGAATATGAACATAAATATTGCAAAAGCAAGCAGGAAGCAGTCATGATAAAAAACAAGTAGCAAGCAGTAGCAAGGAAATTGTGGAAGATATTATAAATACATCAACGGTAGTGATTAGGAGTATGTATGAATTTTGTTACCCTGCAATATTTTTACCACTAGGTCTTACTAATATCTATATTGATACATTTAATAAAGAAGAAAAGTCCTTCTGCTTTCTGTCAATGTTCGACGCCGCAAGACAATAACGAACAATCTGCACAACACATCCTGTGGGAGTGCAGTCTCTGGCACAACAAACGGACTACTATTTTTAATAGCCTGCAAGTGACATCTGGAGCAGTTTATTACATGGACCTCGTGGAAACCAGGGACGATATCCGTGCGTTCAAGCGCTTTTGCCATACCTATTATTGGAATCAAGTATAATCAGCTCACGAGTTTAGGTCCAATTAGGCAAATTACGATCCGTGGTGCCTTACAACTGGTCTTCAATCAGCTGTAACAGTCTTGTTTCTATGGCTACCAGCCCATACCAGCTATTTTTGCCTCCCGCTTTGCACTGGAGGGAAGTGGAATTTTTTTTCTTCCAACTCCTATTAATTCTTTCGATTAAATTTGTGCGGGTTCTAAGATAATTTAACTTTTCCCTGGGACTCGTCGAGGGTCAAATCTCGACGTCATTATTGGTCACCATTGTCGATCCTGGCTTACAGGGCTTACAGTGGTGCGAGTGCGTGGCGGGACTAGTCCCATTTAAAAAAAGACGAAAATTTGTTTGTTAGCTAGTTGGTAATCTTTAGAACTAATGATCTGATTCATAAAACTACTTCACTATGAGGATGCTACATTCGCCCTGACTAAATGAACCAGCCTCCCAAACAAAACTAAGAGTGAGCTTAAGATATAATTCATTTTACATGTATTGTGATGTTTATTTTTACAGCAACTGCGTTGTATTGTAATGATGAAGTGGCGAGCCAAATGAGAATAATGAAAATGAAAATAATAAAGAAAACAAAAACATCAATAATTCATCTCTCCCATCCTTTTCACTGGAATGCCCAAGAAAAGAGTTGCTAGTGGATCAGATAGTGATGGATATTTGTAGGACAATGTAAGAAAACTAATTATAACTGAATAAAATATTGAAATCACATCAATTTTGTTATTTGCCTCAAAAATAACGAAAAGATCTTCCCAAGTATAGGTCTACCAGAATCTCATGGCATTAAAAAAAATATAAAAAAATGTGATTTTCATATGGCAATGTCAATTGTCACCTGCCAAATCAAAGTACAAGGTTTGTCAACCGCTGTTGAGATTTTGTGATATCTTCTTGGCAATTTATTGTTTTTGTGAAAATGTCGAAAAAGCCACTTCGATCTCAAGCGAGAAATATTGTTTTCAATGTGTATCGTAAAATAAGGGAAGAAGAAGGCGTAAATCAAACTCAATCTTTGATTTTAAAGCGCGTCGTAGAGTTGACCGGTAAGTTGGACTGAGTTGTTTTGATACTTTTAGTTTATTTTATATTTATCTTACTTAATTATAGCTTCTTTATAGGGGTTTTCAGTACTACTATACGGCGAATCATAGGTGAGTGCACATCGAACGATGGTGTATTTTCCACGCCTGGTAAAAAGAGGAGAGCGGGGAAGAAGAAAATCAACTTGGACAGTTTCGATTTACAGTTGATAAGGAATAAAGTAAATGAATTTTATACAGTTCGGAAGGAAATTCCAACAGAAATAAAACTGTTAAAAATTCTTCGACAAGAAATTGATTTCAACGGAGGGAGAGAATCTCTGAGGTAAGAAAAATATTAAGTAATAATCCTTCTCACTCGTAAGACGAGGCCTGTGCCCTGCAGTGGGACGTACGAGTATTTAGACTGATGTTGATGTTGATGATTGACTAAGCTATCGTTTCAGTAACATGATAAATTTTATTATTTTTTACAGACTTATACTTAAGGAGACAGGTTTTGAATATTTTAAATGCCAATCAAAAAGGATCATTTTGATCATTTTGTGTACGGAACTCAAGTAAGCGAACGAAAAGCAATTATACCAGTGACCTGAGCGATAATATTGGAATACTGCGAGTCTGCTAAGTGATTCGGAACGGTGCTTGTTGTGTGTAACTAGTCTTAGTGAACTAGTGTACTAGTAGTGAACTAGTACTGTGTATTTGTCGAGTTTGTGGAGAGCGAAATAAACCCTTTTTACACGTTTAACGGCATTAATTGTACCTACCCCTGTACGTGTACGTAACATTATAATAAATTAGTACATAAAGTAATATATGATTGGATTTATTTTTTTTGTCATATTTTCCTATGTTAAGAACCCGATGCATAACAACAATTTCATACACATACCTAGTATACTTTATGTTAATTAATGACTAAATATATAAATAAAAATTAAACAGTATCAAGATCGTTTAATCCAATTTCCCCAGTATTGCACACAACAAATTTTTATTTCCCCATTTGCCATGAGATTCTGGTAGACCTATACCCACACATTTATCGACAAAATATGAACATCACTAGTATCGATATTCAGATTTTTTCCTCCCCATCACTATTATATTCATAACTATACCTACAGATACACCCACAGAGTACCTTGTGATACACCTAGCTGTCAAACTTGGCGACCACAGAGTATTTTGTATCACAGAGTATTTTGACGACTGCAGCGCCAAAACGGAACCATTGGAACTATGTCGAAAAAGAGCTGTCCCATCTGTAGCTTGCTACCTTAGATTAACGAACCAATGGATAAGTGACGTACTACATTTTACGAATAAAATTTTCTGTCAGATTTTGGGGGAGACGAGGTAACCACTACAACGAAATGATGCACAATTACTAAAAAACAAATTGTGTCATTATGAATGCACACTTAAATAAATATTCAACACTAGTAACTTTTATGCACACTAATCGGTCAAATACGTCAACATGCAAGAATTTACGAGTGTAAGACACTAAGTGCAATAGGGAGATACCAATATCGATATTTCTAATTAGATATATCGATAGTTTCACTTGCTCATCATCACAAAAATATTGCATAGATGTGTGCATTTCTTCATCTAATACAAAATATGAATTATTTTGTATATGATGGTATCTTATACAGTACGATGATCTATCGTTTATGCATTACTTTAAAAAAAAATCCCCTCGCTGTGGGAATGAAACATTGAAAATAAATAATATTTTACAACAATATACAAGGTGAAACTTCTACTACATAGTCTAGTACCAAATATTACTACACAAAATATTACACACACCACAAACACTTCACGTATATATTATTTCAGTGAAATATTTTTTTAGAATCATGTCAGTAGAAGTATAAATAAAATACTTACGGCATCAGCTAAAAAATAATATTGGTACGGCATTATCTACTAATTTTCGTCGTTTATTAGATAAACATTGGAATTGCGACGAAACAAAGTGTACCGAACAAATAATACTTGTGCGAGTAGGTTCCCAACCCCTCTTTCTATTGCAAGATTTTCCCATTTGGTTTGAATAGAGGGTCTTTGGGAAATCAGGAAAAATAGTGGAATAATGATACGGTAAAAAAATAACAATAAGTAATTATATTTTTACTATATATAATTTAAAATAAATATATAATCAAACTCTAAAAAATATAATTTTATCGATACCCGTCCGCAATCATAAATTATCCCTGCCACAGCACTATTCAAAATGGCGAACTCGAGATACCATACTACACTTTTCAATTATTTCGTACTCGATTGTTTAATCGATAATGTTTAAGAGTTTTATCACATTTTATATTTTAATTATTTTATTAGAAAGAAGGGATTAATTACACCAAAACACTTACATATGAAACGTTACTGTGTCTTTTTGTAGATAATAGGTGTTTGACCTTTTCTTGCACAGGTTAACAGCACGGATCGGCATTTTTTACGGAGCTCCTTACACCGCGAAAACGATGTTGACATTGATAAAATCGATTCCGTTATCAGTTTTTATAAACGTGTTAGACCTTCTTGGTCTTATACCTTGGCAGAGGGGAATGATCATGTAAAACTCGTCCATAGTTAAATGGTCTAAGCTTGCTACATATCTCTAATCTGTGGTTGAGTCGAACTCGAGCGCACAGAGTACCTTGTATATACTCATTATATACTAGAAAGCACATACCAATTTACCAATAAGAGAACAAGTACTCGTAGCGCAGAATCTCCTAGGAAACAGATTCTCTTTGATCAAGTGGAAATGTCATCGAAGAGCGCAACGAAAGCCCTAGGACTAAGGATAGTGTGGACGTAAGGAGAGCCGCCACAACGAGCGATGGGAGTGGAGGGGTCACGACGCGAGGCGCTCACGGTGGTGGCGCTTTGCCTCGCGTGGTACGCAGCCAGCTCTGCCAGCAACGTGGTGGGCAAGCTGGTGTTGACGGACTTCCCGTACCCCATGACGGTGACGATGGTGCAGCTGCTGGCGATCGTGGCGTTGAGCGCGCCGGCCTTCGCGACGTGCGGCGTGCGGCGCGAGACAGACTTCCCGCGCCGCTACTACTGGCGCGTGCTCGTGCCGCTCGCCTTCGCCAAGTTCCTGACCACTGTCTGTTCGCAAGTCTCCATTTGGAAAGTGCCCATTTCATATGCTCACACAGGTTCGACACATTTATATGAGTTTGTATGACGTATGAAATTAAGTCCCCAGCTGAATGACAGCTTGGACTTAATTTCTTAAGTCAAACATTAGTGTAGGCCTCTACCTGCAGTCCACCTGCGGACCCAGGACACAGTAATTGGGAATGTTGGTGTCATAGTTAACAAAACAATTGAGAACCCCAATGGTTACTCTGTTTAGCAAGTCACTCTACTACACTCAAGCCAAGAAACCTGGCAACAAAATAGTGGCATTGTGCATTGTCACACCAAATGTATTGAGTGGATTTATTTATTTGGAAAACACTTAGAACATTTATTTATTAATGAAACACATAATGCATTGTGATAGCTTACATTCAGTGACTGCTCTGTCAAGAGTATTACCACTAAAAAGAAGAGCTTATACAGTAGAGCCTTGATAATCCGAACTACCAAAAAATAACACCTGTTCGGACTCACAGAGCGTTCGGACTATAGTATGTCAAAAAAATGCAAGTATATTTTGACAGAATTTATTTATTGAGGTTATTATAACATACATATTTAAACAACAGAATACGTTACTTATTCATAAAGTCATCAATTTTAGTTTGGCGGGTTCTATTTATTGACCAAAAAAAGGCTTTATCCTCAAATTACGCAGCATCATCTTTTCGGATAAGGACAAGTTATTTTCATCAGCCCAATCCAAACAAGTGTTAAGTGCTAATATAGCTTGTGAATGAGGAATTTTATTTACGTTCAAAGTAGAAATATTATGAAACTCGTTCCCAGTCTCGTCATTCTCTTGCGTAAGTTGGTCTATGATCTCGTCATCAGTTATGGGTTCTGTGCAATTCTCCTCTTCGCTAAATGTTAAGAAAGTGGAAATCGTTTAGAGAGAAATATACAGTCATCAGTTCGGATTACAGCGGCGTTCGGATTAGCCTGAGTACGGATTATCGAGGCTCTACTGTATTATATTTGTATATCCTATTTTGTCAAACCTGGCATACATACCTATTGGCTTTTTGACTGCTGCTTTACCCTTGCAACCAGTGATTTTACTAGACTCACACTGTGCTCTGGCAAAAATGTGAAACATGTGGTAAACCACAGTTATGTGACATAACTTAGCTTTATCATGAGTCTTGCTTTTTGTTAATATCACCAATAATGTTCTGTGTTGTGCAATACTCACTGGAATACAATATTAGAAATCACCCATCAATAGCAGGTGGCAGGGTCAATGTTTTAAGTGTTGTGATAATAACACGATGTAACATTTTAGTAACCAATAGTGGATATCCAATAGTGAGAACTCTGTTGGAATGATTTTTATAGCGCCAGTAGGTTTTGTGTTATGCTTGATTAAAATAATATGCAGTGTTTGGATTTAAATACAATTTGTACATATTTTTTTGAACAGAAGCGCCTTTATTATTGAAATCTTAAAAAATAAGGTGTCAGTAAAAAATTGTTTCCAAGAATGTTAGAATTACTATGTGAACTACAATACAAAACATTTTGTATAGAGTGTGCAACTAATTAGTAAATATTGTAAGGGTACATCCATAAAAGGATATTTTTAATTATTATATTATCTGCATTCAGCTTTGTACCAAATTAGATAAGTTGTAGGATATGACGGGTTGAGTGTGCCTTCTAGTGAAGACATCCACTCGTGAATAAAAGGAGATTAGAAAGTTATAACTTAAAGTCCAGGTTCTGGATGCCAGACCGCACCAGATGTTAAATGTGTATTTTTCATATAGAAAACCTGCGACAGGCATCGAGTTGCCAGCGCTTATAGGTGCCGACGTGGTACCGGCTGGTGCTGGTAATAGGCGCACGCAGTCTGTATACTTCAGTTTAAACCACTAATAGATCAATCACACAAAGCAACACAGTGGAGCTATTATATTTACAAGAATATCTACCCTTTGTAATTATTAATTATAGACACTTTGTAATTATTAATTATAAAAGCAACTGGTGATTAAAAAAAATTGAATATTACAAAATGTAAAAAGACAAGCCTGCTAGTTTTCTTGCGGGATCCTCTCAATCGAGGTTGCGTTCCGATCCGGTTTTAGATATAAGAAAAAAACATAAAAATGACAATTTGTAAGTGCCCCCGTAGGCCTAAACAAAATAAACGCTTGGACTTAGACCAGTGTCGATAAGCGCCGCCAACTAGTTCGGATTTGTGCCTGTAGCTGGCTATTTTCTTATATGGCTTGCAACACATATTTTGTAGCATTACATAGTGTGGTTTAGGCATATTGGTACAATAATCTGAAAGTGTGTCGTGTCGTTCCGCGCGGCAGTGAAGGCGACGACGCCGCTGTGGACGGCGGCGCTGGCGCGCGTGCTGTTCGGCGAGCGGCAGCCGCGCGGCGTGCAGGCGGCGCTGGTGGTGATCGCGCTGGGCGTGGCGGTCGCGTCCGCCACCGAGCT
This sequence comes from Notodonta dromedarius, assembly GCA_905147325.1. Lineage (NCBI taxonomy): Eukaryota > Metazoa > Arthropoda > Insecta > Lepidoptera > Notodontidae > Notodonta > Notodonta dromedarius. Next base: position 13,492,745 of record LR990164.1, on the reverse strand, counting down.
GCAGTTCGACGCGCTGGGGCTGGGAGCCGCGCTGGCCGCCGCCGCGCTGCTGAGCCTGCAGCACCTGTACTCGAAGCGCGTGATGCGCGACACGGGCGTGCACCACTTGCGGCTGCTGCAGGCGCTGGGCCGGCTGGCGCTGGCGCTGTTCCTGCCGGCGTGGGCGTGGTGCGACGGCGGCGCGCTGTGGGCGGGCGCGGCGCCGGCGCGGGGCTGGGCGGCGGGCGGCGCGCTGCTGGCGGCGGACGGCGCGCTGGCGTGGCTGCAGGCCGTGGCCGCCTTCAGCGTGCTGTCGCGCGTGACGCCGCTCGCGTACGCCGTGGCGTCGGCCGCCAAGCGCGCCGCCGTGGTGGGCGCGTCGCTGCTGCTGCTGGGCAACCCCGCGCCGCCGCTCAACCTGGCCGGCATGGCGCTGGCGGCGCTGGGCGTGCTGGCCTACAACCGCGCCAAGCTGCTGGCGCGCGCCGCCCCCCCGCGCCCCTTGCTGCCCGTCTGACCGCCACCGCGGACGCCACGCCGATTATCTCGTGGAAAGTTGTCATCGTACGGCCGATGATATTATTATTTCGTCTAAGCTGGACTTGGACCAAGCTCGTGTTATTCCCATACATTTTATAAAAGTACTTTGCCTTCTTTATGAGGCGATTGGTGTAGTTTTGGAGCATTAAGTGGAGGTGGGACGACCTGTTCCTACTGTACAAGAGCATACGCGCTACTGCTCATACATACCGTATGTCAACAACCTCCTCCTTTTTTGGAAGTCTGTTAAAAACACAGACTGCTAAATACTACATACTACGTATCTGAGGTTAACCTAAGATACGTTTTAAAACAGTACTACTCAAGTTCGCTTTCAGACTTAATAAAGATTTATTAATACGGGCCTTAGATGCTTACCTTACCTTTTATCACAAAGTTTTAAGGTCGAAACATACGTTATTTAAGCGGGCTCTTTACTGTCGTCGACGGCCGACCATCCTCGCGCAGTTGACCTAGTAGTGTGGGGTGTCTATATTAGCGGCTCCACACTGAGCCACACTCTACATAGTCAACTTCGCACGGAGCTGTCGTTCGCACGCTCGTGGTTAAATTCTCTTTGCGCTCACACGCTAGCCAACATGAATTACATGTCATGCAATCATGTTACATAAATAGTAATAAAGTTATTATTTTTAGGTATAAAAATAAATTCTTTTAACAAATAGTCATTATTTATAGTGTATGTAGGCATATACAAAATGATTGATAAGAAATTAAATTATTTGCTAAATATGTTTAAAAATAAATATTATATTTCATAAATATTTTTATATACCTAATAAATACATTTTCCACGAAATATCATCGTTCATATCGATTTTTTATTTATCTTTGATGTTGCCGTTCTACAGGTTGAAACAGAAAGGGTATTATACTTTTTTCTTCAAAGCTTAACTTTGTAATTCTTAAACTATCAGTTTAACACAGGTAAGAACGATCAGCGATTATGCAGTTGGGATTGTGGTTACTTGGGCAGTTAACAAGTAGTAAATGTGTATAAAATATTACCTTAAATTCGTTAAAGCATAAAACTTTTTATATTTCCTTCGGAATAACATTAGAATTTCACGCCATCCATTGCCGGACACTTAGTACGGTTTCAACCCCCTGCCAGACACACCTAAACATCAATAAATTATGATCATACTTTCGTCATAGTATAAAAGCTGGGTTTTACATATGTTACGTGGGGACCCATAAAAAAATGTTACTTAAATAGCCGGACAGTTACAATGGTTTTTACATCTTGCCAGACACATTGAAAGTCTGCTGTAGGTGCGAGCGCGTGGCGACAACTGTTCAGGAAATGCAATCAAAAATAGTTTTATTACGTTCTTAGCTATCTAATATAAAGTACCTACAAAATGTTATTTTATTATTATAAACCACAAAAACTATTATTACATGTAAAAAATATTTATTCATTTCTATGATTTTCATCTTTTTCGTCAATATTTTCTTTATCTTCGTCACTACTACTCGTACTGCGGTCCGTGGCTTGATCGTCGTCAACATCACCTTCTTCATCAGTTTCAGTAAAAAAAATACTTAATTCATACAATTACGAATAATTAATAAATTATGTATAACAATTAGACATCAAAATTGCATACCTGATTGAGTTTTGAGCGAATCACTAACACAACTTGGTAGCTGATCCCCTTTAAACCATTTAAAGTGGTAATTTTCATTTTCCAGTAAAAAAATATAAATTAGCCCTTTTAACGTCCCACTCCTGGCCACGGGCCTCTCCTCAACACGAGGGGGATTCAGGCCATAATCCGCCACGCTGGCTCAGTGGGGTTGGCGGATTTCACGTCTTTCGAACATCGGTTAGATCTTCTAAGACATGCAGGTTTCCTCACGATGTTTTCCTTCACCGTAAGCAAGTGATAATTATATAGATAATATTATGATTTCGAAAAATGCGGAGGTGCGAGCCGGGGTTTGAACCCAAGACCTGGTGCCCGCAAGACGCGTGCTTAAACAATCGGCTATCACTGCGTCCATTTTTCAGTACCCAGACATTATTGTTTGGTTGATACGAGTATATATGGTTTGATTTTTCAGATGAGCATTGCTCCTAATGGCACATAATATAGTTAGCTCGCCGAAATTCCTGCAATATTTCAATTTTGCAAGGTGGTAGATTGCTCGCAGTGTTGCCAGACCGTACGATAATTATGGGGGCGTACGATCATTTGACCATCGGTACGTTGTACGATAGCGGGTAGCTAAATGATGTGAAACGTATTGACATGAATCAAAACAATGACTTCCTTTCCAGAAGCCAGAAGTGTACTGATGCAGAACGGTGAAACATTTTCTCAATTTCAGTTGTCTTAAATTTATTTTATCCTGGGTGGGGGGATGTGCTGTAATTTATTTTGATGATTGCCAACCGATTGCTAGAGTCAAACTTCCGCAACTTCTTCCGGTCAAAAGCTTAATTTACATCATGGACTCTATTAGTGATGTAACGAATATTCGCATATTTTTTTACATTCGCATTCGCATTCACAAGAATCTATGCGAATGTTTTTGAAAAACAAAAAGGAAATTATGTAAAGATGAATATGGAATGTTGATACAACTAAGTATGAATTATAATATATTTTTACAACAAACTTGCTCGTAGGGTGCCCTTATTGCACCGCTTTTAGGTTCATAAAGCAGCTTACGCACTAGTGCTTTTGACTTTACATGTTTTTAAATCTTAGTCAAGACTTATCCTAAAAATAGTAAACATTTTTATAAAACACTAGTTGCTGCCCGCGACTTCGTCGGCGTAGACTTAAGCACAGTATTCTATGTGTTAATCCAGGTCATACATTTCTAGTTATCTATTTTTATCTGTTTTCCAAATTTCATCCAAATCTTTTCAGTAGTTTTCGCGTGAAAGAGTAACAAACATACATCCACACTCACAGACTTTTGCATTTATAATATTAGTAGGATTATAAATAAATACATTAATTATTTAAATAAATTTATTTCACATTAAATTTCATTGTAAATGAAAAATATTATAAATATTCGATTTATTATATTTCAAATAATATAATAATTGTTAGCGGCTTATGATAAATATAACCGGCCAAATGCATGTCGGACTACGCATACTATAGGGTTCTGTAGACATCCCGCCACTCTTCGAAAATAGGGAAACCTAAATATAAGTGTTTTTTTTTATTGATATGAAACGTCGAATACGGCGGCTCTCGTAACCTATATTTTTCTCCGCAATTAATAAACAACATAATAAGAAATTCTGTTACTAAATTTATTAAACTTACGGCGCGCCATAGTGTTTTATTTTTCATTCATCCTGCAATTTTCAAGCACTTAAACAAATTTGTGAATTGTGATTTTTTTCAATTATTTAATTAAGATTGTAATATTTTTACTCGGAAGTGTGTTTTAAAATGTCGTATGAAACGCGTGAGCATTTTTCATTACACACCTTGGCTCCATCTACATCAATTAAATTTGATAAATGCAATAATACTAAACTACCCTCAAATCAAAACAAATCTTTTCGTGTTAACTTTATGTGATTAACCTTGTTCCTTCGACACGAAATGTCAAACCAGTCTAACACTTTGCGCGCTCTCTATTAACCCCCGAAGAAAAAAGAGGCGTGTTATAAGTTTAACGTGTATCTGTGTGTCTGACTGTGGCATCGTAGCGCCCAAGCAGATGATCCGATTTTAATTTTGTTTTGTTTCTTGGAAAGGTCTTCGAGATCGAGAGTGTTCTTAGCTATCTTTCATGAAAATCGGTTCAGCCGTTTGAAATTTATCAGCTCTTTTGTAGTTTAAAAAGTCGTCGCATCGGGGATTTTAAAATTTACATTTTTGTGTTATTTGAAAGTCAACATTCGCATTCGCATTCGCGAATGTCAAAAATCCAACATTCGTTACATCACTAGACTATACGAGTCGATGAACATTTGAAGTGGAAAGGAAGCATGAATTTTTTTTTACATGGAAGTAATATTAGTTTTTTTGTGGTTTATTATAATAAAATAACATTTTGTACTTTATATTAGATAGCTAAGAACGTAACATAACTATTTTTGATTGCATTTCCTGAACAGTTGTCGCCACGCGCTCGCACCTACAGCAGACTTTCAATGTGTCTGGCAAGATGTAAAAACCATTGTAACTGTCCGGCTATTGAGGTAACATTTTTTTATGGGTCCCCACGTAACATATGTAAACCCAGCTTTTATACTATGACGAAATTATGATCATAATTTATTGAAGTTTAGGTGTGTCTGGCAGGGGGTTGAAACCGTACTAAGTGTCCGGCAATGGATGACGTGACTTCTAATGTTATTCCGAAGGAAATATAAAAAAATTAAGCTTTATGCTTTAACGAATTTGAAGTACTATTTATACACCTTTACTACTTGTTAACTGCCCAAGTAACCACAATCCCAACTCCTTACTCGATGATCGTCCTTACCCTGTGTTGGAGACATGCTCTGAGAAATTGACAGCCTTTATAAAATATGGAACGTCTGGCTATCGCTGGCTCTAGCTCTATAAAGTTGTAATAGTACATTGTTACACGAGTGGTGAAAGTGACTTATTTTGTCACGAGACGGGGTTTGGCGCCCGAGCGTAGCGAGGGCGCTAATAGTTCGAGGGACAAAATAAGTCTTTCACCCGAGGTAAACACTGTGCTTTTCATTACGAATACAAGGAAAGTAAAAATAAAAACAGGAATTGGCTAAAGAAATAATACAAGGAAGTATGAACAATACTCTACAACTCGAAAAAAAAAGATCGGATTGCCGCCTATTTTGTTTTTTTTCGTTGGCCGGCCAACTTCATTATTTAGCCATTATTTTTCATTTTTATCTTTAAATATTTTGCACAAATCTATGTTATTTTAAAGAAATTGTTGAAACTAAATTATAATTAAGTCATTTAAAAATATATATTCTTTAATTAATACTTAATTTTATGTTATTTCAATTTTACATCGTGCTGTTATTGAGTGACTGTAGAAAAAGTTTGAACATGGTTCCATAGAAATGTGAAAATGGAACTAGTTTTTTTTTTTAATAATTTGACAGCTGTCAGTTGAAAGCGATTCTCCCGGGCCGGAAAAGTATTACTTTCAACCCGCTTCTCAGGCAACTTCAGACCTACTTTCAGAGTATGAGTAATGAAAAAAAAATAGTATACCTACTTACTTACCCTTTCTGTTTCACCTAGTACGAGGCATGCCTTTTAAGTTCTGTCGTTTTCATAATTCCCGGCAATTTTGAATTTGGAACTGTTCTATATTCGAATGTGTTTAAATTTCGAATCTCAAAACAGTTGAATGTATTAGGATTAATGTTATTGTTTAGTCACAGCGTCGATTAGAATCTGTCAGGTTACGTACGAAAATGAATCTTTCTAAGGAAAATGTTCGTGCAATAATTTTCTACAACTTTAGAAGAGGCCTGACACGGCTTCAGTGTTTTGAAGAGCTAATATCTGTGTTCAGGGATGAAGCCCCATGTCTGCGGACTGTCGAACGCTGGTATTTAGAATTCCAGCGTGGACATACTAGTGTTAGTGACAAATCTCGCGAAGGTCGCCCAAAATCTGCATTCACTGAAGATAACATCATTGGAGTGAGACAACTAATTCTCGAAGTTCGTCATGTGACGTATCGAGAGATAGAGGCTCTATTAGGCATCTCAGGGACAACCATTCAGAAGATCTTGCATGAAGCGCTTGGTGTAAGAAAGCTAGTTTGCCGTTGGATACCGCATCTGCTTTCCGACGATCACAAGGCGGCCCGCGTCAGATGGTGTAAGAAAACTCTGCAAAGGTTTAACCGAGGAGAGTCAAATCACGTCTACGACATCATCAGTGGTGACGAATCTTGGATCTATGCCTACGATCCTGATTCCAAACAACAATCTACAATCTGGGTCTTTCAAGACGAGCCAAAGCCGACTAAAGTTGTTCGTTCTCGAAGCACTTCAAAGAAGATGGTGGCCACGTTCGTTAGAAAAACCGGCCATGTTGCGACTATTGCACTTGATGATCGTAGAACGGTTAACGCAGAGTGGTATACCACAGTTTGTTTACCACAAGTCATCGCCGAACTTCAAAATCTAACTCAAAGCGACGCATCATCCTGCACCACGACAATGCAAGTTCACACAGCGCTCGTCAAACGATTGAGTATTTGAAGTAGGAAAAAGTAGAAATTCTTGACCATCCTCCATACAGTCCTGACCTAAGCCCTAACGATTTTTTTACATTTCCTAAAATTAAGAAAAGTCTTCGTGGTCAAAGGTTCCAGTCCAGTGAAGAAGCAGTCGACGCTTTCAAGTCAGCCATTTTGAACACCCCCACTTTAGAGTGGAATAAATGTTATAATAACTGGTTTGAGCGAATGGAAAAGTGTATTAAGCTACGTGGTGAATACTTTGAAAAACAATAAAAAGTACTATAAGGTTCTAGTTGTGTTTTTTTCTTCAAACGACAAAACTTAAAAGGCATCCCTCGTATAGTACTACTGGCCACTTGAAATAAATATTTTTTCTATGATTGGCTACTGTGATTGGCTAAGAATTCTAGTTCCAAATGAGTTTTATTTCAAAAACATGGAATCATTTTTTTCAAATTCATTCATTTGTTACGCGACTACAGCAAACAGAGCCTAAGACAGCAAAGCAAGAAAGAGGGTTATGATTTTGACCGGTATGTCTGTATATGGGATATCTAGACCCCAGCCAAGTTTGTATGAACCAAACGCTCTGTTTCATGGCACTTATAAATCCTCTAAGTTAAGAAGAACGCCGAGACCTTAGACGGGTGCACAGAGTACCTTGTATATACAAGGACGGGTAGTTACTGGTTACCGTACAGTAATACGGTAGGTGACACTAATTAAGTACAAATTAATGTCAAGTTATTTTTAAACGATTACCGGTGATATTTCAATACCTAAAATCCTTAACCGTTATTGTGGATAAACGATTGGGCTGCATCATCGGAAGGTGGGTGCAAGCATGCCGTTGTTGTCTTGATGTGAGTAGGATTCGATTACTTAATTCAAGAAAACAAGATAATTATCAATATAATATTGTTACGTACACGTACTAGGGGTAGGTACAATTAATGCCGTTCAACGTGTAAAAAGGGTCTTATTCGCTCTCCACAAACTTGACAAAAACACAGTACTACACAAGTTCACTAATACTAGTTACACACAACAAGCACTGTTCCGAATCACTTAGCAGACTCACAGTATTCCGATATTATCGCTTAGGTCACTGGTATATTACTCTTCGTTCGCTTACTTAAGTTCCGTACGCTGTCGCTTCCAAGAAGTAACTAACTCGCTGCCCGTCGTCGACTCCTTATATACGGAATAAAGATGCGAGCTGGTGTTTTCCTGAATATTCTCGGTAGGTATGTAGGTAATAATAATCGCAATCGAACGATCCCGAGACCCATTGTCGGCTTTCCTTTGTATTCGTTCGCGAGTAGGTAGTCGCCGTCGTCGCGCCGATAACGCAAGGGCGTTCACCTTATATATTCTATATAATATAATATTACACAATATTCTAGCTACACTGGCGGACAAAATTGATGGTCCATTTGTCAAGCACTGGGCCAGTAGACATGTACGCTCTGACGTATATGTCACCAATTAGCTTTAAGTATGTACATTTTATTTACCCACTAACAATAGATTAAGGCGTTTCTACTAACATAATATGGATCTTTGGTCTGAAATAAAGAAATTTGAATTTGAATTTGAATTATACCTACATACCTACAGTCTCGAACATTAAATTTTTAGAGATCTTTCGTAACTAATCGATGAAGTACATCTAGACTAACAATGCGTTTTTATATCAAGCTGATAATCGCCGAGCTTAGGGACGCACGGTGGGGTGACCTTCTCGAAGGAATCTCTCCATCGCATCTAGCTTACTGGAAGCTGGCGAGAGCCTTAAAGTCCGACTCCATTGTCACAATGCCTCCCCTATTACGCCCTTCAGGTGACCCCCCTGCTTTCGATGACGACGAAAAGGCCGAGCTTCTAGCCTCCGCTCTCGAGAACCAGTGCTCCCCTAGCACCCAATCCTCTGATCCCGACCACCTGAAACTCGTTGATAGGCAAGTCGAGCACAGGGTTTCCTTACCCCTCACTACCACTCTCACACCGGTAACCGAATCCGAGGTGAAGGACTTGATTAAAGGTCTCAACCCCAAGAAGGCCCCGGGCTCTGACGGCATTAGCAACAGAGTTCTCAAACTCTTACCCGCCCAACTTATCTGTCTCCTAGTAGCTATTTTCAATGCCGCTATGACGAACTGCATCTTTCCCAATGCGTGGAAGGAGGCAATAGTCATCGGCATTCATAAACCCGGTAAGGCCCGCAACGTCCCTGCGAGCTACCGTCCCATTAGCCTCCTCAAGGCCATTGCCAAACTCTATGAGCGCCTGCTATTAGCAAGACTCAAAGAGTATATCTTTTCAAATCATCTTCTCATAGACGAGCAGTTCGGCTTTCGGGCCGGCCACTCTTGTGTCCACCAAGTACACCGCATCACGGAGTACGTTCTCAAAGGTCTCAACTCCTCCCCCGGTCGCCCCCTATCCACGGGAGCTCTCTTCTTTGACGTCGCTAAGGCGTTTGACAAAGTCTGGCACAACGGCTTGATTTACAAGCTGTACCTCTTAGGCGTGCCGGACAGTCTCGTGCTCATTTTACGAGACTTCTTGTCAAACCGTACATTTCGATATCGAGTCGAGGGCACGCTCTCCTCACCCCACCCCATCAGGGCAGGAGTCCCTCAGGGCTCCGTGCTCTCCCCCCTCTTGTACAGTTTGTACACCAATGACATTCCCCGCACGAACAATGTGCAACTCGCCCTTTACGCGGATGATACCGCGCTTAATTTCTCCCATCGTAACAAGGCTCAAATCACACGCGTTCTCCAACGCTCTGTCAATTCTCTCGGAGAGTGGTTTAGGAAATGGCGAATAGAGGTGAACCCGGACAAAAGCGCAGCCGTGCTTTTTGCCAGGACCACTCTCGACGCCCCTCCAAACGCCACACTCGCTCCAACTTAGGTACTGTCTCTTTGTACAAGCAGCCTATCCCTTGGTCCAAATCAGTTAAATATCTCGGGGTCACTCTCGATGGCTCCATGACCTTCGGTCCTCACATTAGAAACGTCCGCAATCGAGCCGCCTTTGTGCTCGGTCGCCTTCATTATCTCTTATGCAAGCGGAGTAAAATGTCCCTTAGAAATAAGGTGACACTATACAAAGCTTGCATACGCCCTATCATGTCTTATGCGAGCGTTGTGTTCGCTGACGCGGCCAACTCGCACATTAGTCGCCTCCAGGCCATTCAGTCCCGCTTCCTTCGCCAAGCCGTCGGAGCCCCGTGGTTCGTAAGGAACGTAGACCTTCATTCTGACTTACGCCTCGATTCTATCCAGAAGCACTTCAAAATAGCGTCCGAACGCTATTTCAAGAAGGCTTCTGAACGCACCAATGCCTTAATCGTCGCCGCCGCCGATTATGCACCTACACACGCGCCAGTTGCATGCCGCCGCAGGCCGCGGCATGTGTTGCTGGACCCCCCCGACCCACTCACCGCTCTCCTAGACTCAGATGTCGAGGAGAACGACACACGCACACTCCCCACCAGACACCGACCTCGCCGGCGAGGTCGACGTACCCCCGCTTCCGCTAGAAGGTGCGTCTACTTACCTAGACGCACCTTGGCACCCGACAAGCCCGCTGAGTTTCTTGCCGGATCTTCTCAGTCGAGGTCGCGTTCCGATCCGGTGGTAGATTTACCCTCGCCACCTCTCCTGGCAGCGGCCCAAGCCGAGGTCGTGTCCCTTGTGGCGCCCTTGAGCTACCTGCCCCCCTTGCCCCTCTGGCTGGAGCGCACTTGCGCTCGCCCTCTGTCCAGGTGAAGTTGTTATGGCCACTCTGGCCAACAACATATAGTCATATCAAAAAAAAAAAAAAAACTTTATTTTTTTTTTAATCTTAGTAAAGTAGATCCAAAATATAGTACCCTAAGCATTTTTATAAAATAAATAAACAATGTTTATTGAAATATTATAAATAAATACATATATTATTTAAATAATATTTATTATAAACATTCGATTTATTATATTTCAAATTATATAATAATTGTTAGGGGCCTTGCCAGACCCATAGATAAATATAACTGGCCAAATGCATGTCAGACTACGCATACTATAGGGTTTCGTAGACATCCCGCCACTTTTCGCAATAAATAAACTATTGGCTACCGTATGAATAAAATAGTAAGAAATTCTGTTACTAAATTAATTAAACCGGCATTCATAGATATTTTAAGCAAAGTGACATAAACCTTTATTTTCGTTTGGACTGATGAAAAGTTCTTAAAAGGAGTTTTGATTCAAATAATTAAGTTGTGATTAGTCTGGGACACAATCAGTGGCGCGTGGGTTTGAGACTCAGTCCAAACTTAATTTTTTTTGAAATTAATTATAGTTATTTGTATAAGTAAAGAACTATTTATTTCCAATGATAAACCATTGCTGAATCTCGCTACTCACGTAAAAAAGGCCACTTTGGAGCTCAATATTTCGTAAACGGGAATTAATATTGAGAAACTGTCAAAGAAACCTTCAAATTATTTTAAAATACGTACTGAACAATACCTCACTCGAGGGGGTGAGTAAACATTTTTTCACACCCCAAGTACGGGAGATACAATGGAATAGCTTTGCTTTCAAAAGTGAAATACACAGTTTTGTAGCGGTACATAAATACTATTTTTGCAAATTTTCAGTATAATAGTCTCTGAATAAAATTACTGTGATATCAGAGGGACGGACAGACAGACGTGGCGAAACTATAAGGGTTCTGAGTTTGACTACGGAACCCTAAAAACTTACGGCGCGCCATCTTGTTTTATTTTTCATCCATCCTGTAATTCTCTAGGTCTTAAACTAATTCGTGAATTGTGATTCTTTTTCAATTAAGATTGTAATGTTTCAAATATTTTATACTCGCAAGTGTGTTGTAAAATTTCGTATGAAACGCGTGAGTATTGTTCATTACACACTTTGGCTCCATCACAGCCCTCGCTTTGCTCTCGCGTTGCGTCTCGGGCTGCAAACCAGCTTCGATCGTAATGTAATTATCAACTTAGCTCACTTGTACATAATGCACTTATTTACTTATATATTAGAACTAGCTGAGCCCGCGACTTCGTCCGCGTGGAATTTTGATCCTTTCTTAGGGGATGTCTACGTAATAGTAGCTTTATGCATGCAAAGTCTCAGCCCGATCGGTTTAAAATTGACAAAGTTTCATACAAACTTTCATCCCCTTGGGGGTGGAATTAATCAAAATCCTTTCTTAGCGGATGCCTATGTCATAACATCTACCTGCATGCCAAATTTCAGCCCGATCCGTCCAGTGGTTTGGGCTGTGCGTTGATAGATCACTATATCAGTCAGTCACCTTTGAGTTTTATATATATAGATAAAAAAAAAATGGAACTGTCTTGAGGTAGGCAATTAAATTATAAATAGGATCTTTCCCTATTGTTCTTGTAAGTCTAATTAAAATATTAACAAACTCAATAAAATTTAAATATCAATCAAATTTGATTTATGCAATAATCCTAAGCTAACCTGAAATCAAAACAAATCTGTTCGTATTAACTTTTTGTGACTAACTTCGTTCTTTCAACCTATATGAGTTTGGCTATGTTCGGCCGACACGAAATGTCAAACCAGTTTAACATCTTGCGCGCTCTTTATTAACCTCCGACGAAAAAAGAGGGGTGTTTTAAGTTTAACATGTGTATCTGTGTGTCTATCTGTGGCATCGTAGCACCCAAGTGGATGAACCGATTTGAAATTTGTTTGTTTTTGTTAGAAAGGTATTCTGATCGAGAGTGTTCTTAGCTATGTTTCATGAAAATCGGTTCAGCCGTTTGAAAATTATCAGCACTTTTGTAGTTTAAAAGTCGTCGCATCGGGGGTTCGTGAAATTTTTAATTTAGAGTTATTTGAAAGTCAACATTCGCATTCGCGAATGTCAAAAATCCAACATTCGTTACATCACTAATGACTACTACGAACGTATATCTGTGGAATCAACGCACAGACCACACCACTTCTGGTGTTAGAATCATGAAATTGACTGTATGTACCTTTTATACGGTAAGTACCACTAACGAAGGATTTTGAAAAAGAAAGTTTGTGTGGAGTAAAAAAAACAAAACTTGGAGACCTGGGGGCCAACCACCATCTCTTATAGCAGTATTATTTCAACCTTACATCGACTTTTCGTACCATGACGTCCTTAATTGTAAGCTTATAATAACATTGTTTGCTTAGCAGTTTTGATGACGTCACGTCTATTCGTTCATTCTATTCGTACCACGACGTGATTTTTAACGACTAGCATTAATGCTTATATGTCAAATCTTGCAATCTTATAAAAGTTGCTCGGCCGCGACGTAAATAACATTACTTTGAGAATTTCTTTTGTTTTCAAGTGTATTAATTATTCATTAATATATAAAGTGAGTAAAAGTTATTTAATAAACGTAATAGTATTGAATTTGTTCAGTTTTATGGACTTTTGTATGAATCAAGGCGTATAAATTCTTATTTGATTCTAGATGGCAAAGTCCCGATCCGGCCGCCGTCAGCGACGCACGCTCCGCGCCAGTCCGCCTCACCGCATCACGCGCTCGCACTCGCTCGACGCTCTGCCATCTCAGGGCTTTTTTCCTCGTATCTTGTGTTTTAGTCTGTTGTTTTTACGGCAGGCTAAACACATTTTGCCTGGGTTTAATCCTTGTTTGTGTGTTGTGTGTTTTTCAGCCGCAGTCGCCCCCACTTCGCCGCGCGCGCCGCCGCGCCACGGCGCCGGCCGCCACCCGCTCGCGGCCCCTTGCCGCCTCCGCCCACCTCGCCCCGTGCGCTCCGCTTGAACTGTCGTTTTCACGACAATCACTGTTTCTTTCGACAGAAATTATTTTTCCGTCAAGTTTTGCACCTATCCACGGGAATACCTAACGGTGGCAACAAGTGGATAGGGAGCGTGACCCAAGCGCTCGCCGTCCCCTCCTGGGGTAGGCAAACTTGGTTGGGCCTGGCACCACCGGCCTTGGGGTCTCCCCTAGTCGACGCCAGGTAGCTCCCGCCCACCCTACCCTATCCCTAGTCCCATTCTCTGGGTGCTGTTTGGTGCGCAGTCGATTTATTGGCTACGTACCTCTGCCCCGGGGCTGTTAGACACAGTTAGGTGCTTAGGTACGCCGGTAGGCGTAGTTAGGTACTCACCCAACACAACCTTTGCCATTGCACATAGGTAAAGGGACACCATAGGTCTAGGTCACACCTAGGTACACACCCTACCCCTCCCTGCCGGCAGGTGGGGCGGGACGCTCTCACCACTTAGGTCCACTATGGACGTAACTTGTAACTTCACCGAGGAGCTCTTTCGAGAGCTCCTCGTCCTAGTCAAGGCGCAGTGTCCAGCCCTGCTGGATACCCTAGCCCGCCGACATGCCGCGGACTCCCCCGCGTCCCCCGACCCCTCGCCTCTCTCCTCCCCTCTTGCCCCTACCCCTCCCTCCGAGTGCGACTCCGACGTCCAGTTGGAGATCGACATGGAGGTGGAGGCCCTGGCCCCCCCCTCCTCCCCCCTTCCCGCCTCATCCTCATCGGAGGATGATTTCATTCTTGTTGGCAACAAGAGGGCGCGCAAACAGCGCGACCTCCCTCCCCCTAAGGTGAGCAAAGCTGCTCCCTCCCTGGGGTCCCCTGCCCCCTCCCCTACCCCCGCGTCCCCTACCCTCCGCCAATCTGGCAATAGCCCGTCTGCCTCGCAGCGGGCTTCGCCCTCCCCGCGCCCCGCGCGCAAGTCTCCCCCGCCCCCCCCTCTTGTCATCCATGACAAGAGCGCCTGGGAGCAAATTTCCAAGGCGCTTCATGAGCGTCATATCCACTTTCTCTCTGCGAGGTCCACCTCGCAGGGAATAATGGTCAAGGTGCAGACCTCGGATTCTCACCGCGCCCTATCCAAATTTCTAAGGGATAATAAAATCCCATATCACACTTACGCGCTCGAAGAGGAGCGCGTACTTCGTGCCGTTATCCGCGGCCTCCCAAAGGAGCTCGACACCGAGCTCATAAAGAGTGACCTTAAGTCACAGTCCTTCCCGGTGCACGAGGTGCACCGGATGTACAAGGCCCGCACCCGGGAGCCATATGATATGGTCCTGGTGGTGCTGGACCGCTCCGACGAAGGTCGGAAAATCTTTTCCACAAAGGCCGTATGCCTAATTTCGGGGCTCTCAATTGAGGCCCCTCACAAAAGTGGCACTCCTACGCAGTGCCACAACTGCCAACTTTACGGGCACTCTGCCCGTAATTGTAACGCCCGTCCCCGATGCGTCAAATGCATCGGGGATCACCCGACTAGTGAGTGCTCGCGCTCGAGGGAGACCGCGACCGAGCCGCCGAGCTGTGTCCTCTGCGGGACTCAGGGGCACACCGCGAATTATCGCGGTTGCCCCAAGGCCCCAAAGGGGAGCAGCGGGGTGGCGAGGCGTGGACGCCCTCGTGCGTCGGCACGGGCTGCCTCTCAGCCCTCTGCGCCCTCTGCGCCTCCCCCGGTGTTCGCACCTATCCCCACTGCGCCCTCTGCGCCCCGCCCCTCTCTGCCTTCAGCACCCCCCGCCCCCGCGCCCTCTGCGCCAAAGCCTGCGCTCCCAGCGCGCCCCTCCCCACACGCTAATGTATGGAGCAAACCGCTCCCATACACGGCCACCGCCTCCCTCCCGGTGCAGACTGCCCCTGCGCGCCCTCGCCCCGCGCCCTCTGCGCCTACCTCCGCCACCAGCTGGGCTAACGACCTCGCGCTGGTGAGCGATTTTTTCAACGTCGTCAACGTTGAACGGATTCGCTCACTAGCGCACGAGCTGCGAAACGTCTCCTCTCCCTTTGAGAGATTAGG
This sequence comes from Notodonta dromedarius, assembly GCA_905147325.1. Taxonomy (NCBI): domain Eukaryota; kingdom Metazoa; phylum Arthropoda; class Insecta; order Lepidoptera; family Notodontidae; genus Notodonta; species Notodonta dromedarius. The sequence goes on along the minus strand of LR990164.1, from coordinate 13,477,172 downwards.
CGTCATGCAGTCGTACATGGATGTGTACGACTCCCTCTCCATTTTTGACTCCCGCTTAAACCCGTAATGGATTTACATATCCAACGAACCAAACCCCATCACCTATCCCTAGCGTTCTTCAACGCTTTCGGCCTTTCCCAGCAGAGGGATCAGGTTGGTGAATTCCTTCGGGATCATCAGGTTGATCTCTTGCTGGTGCAGGAGACCCTGCTTAAGCCGTCCCGTCGCGATCCCAAAATCGCAAACTATAATCTTGTAAGGAATGACAGGCTCACAGCCCGCGGGGGTGGGACTGCCATTTATTACAGGAGGTCCCTCCACTGCATTCCCCTCGACCCCCCTGCGCTCACGAACATAGAAGCCTCGGTCTGTCGTCTTTCCCTCACTGGCCATCCTGCCGTGGTCATAGCCTCCATCTACCTTCCACCTAACAAGCTTCTGCTTAGGAGTGACATCGAAGCACTCCTTGATCTGGGAAGCGCAGTCATACTGGCTGGCGACTTCAACTGCAAGCATGTCAGGTGGAATAGCCTCCTTACCACCCCTAATGGGAGGCGTCTTGACGCCCTAGTCGATCAGCTCGACTTTGACGTCATCGCCCCCATGCACCCCACTCACTTCCCGACCAACCTAGCACATCGCCCTGATGTCCTAGACATTGCCCTCCTCAAGGGTATTACCCTACGGTTGCGCTCCTTGGAAGTTCTCCAAGAGCTCGACTCCGACCATCGTCCCGTCCTCATGCAGCTCGGACCTTCCCCTCTATCTCAACCGACCACGCGTTCTGTGATGGATTGGCAAAAGCTAAGTACTTCCTTAGCGGATGTCTCTTCTCCACACCTCGCCAACATCCCTGAACCCCTCATGTCCCCTCAGGACACGTCTCAGGCTGTAGATGCCTTCTCCAACCATCTCCAGTCGGCCATCAGCCACTCGTCTAAGCAGGTCGAGGTAGGTGACTCGCACCGCTTCGTCCTGCCGGACGATATCAAAGAACTGGTCCGAGCTAAGAATGCCTCCATCAGAGCTTACGATTCTTACCCCACCGAAGCTAACCGTGTTCGCATGCGCGCTTTACAGCGTGATGTAAAGCGTCGCATCGCCGAGCTTAGGAACGCGCGGTGGGGTGACCTTCTCGAAGGAATCTCTCCATCGCATCTAGCTTACTGGAAGTTGGCGAGAGCCTTAAAGTCCGACTCCATTGTCACAATGCCTCCCCTATTACGCCCTTCAGGTGACCCCCCTGCTTTCGATGACGACGAAAAGGCCGAGCTTCTAGCCTCCGCTCTCGAGAACCAGTGCTCCCCTAGCACCCAATCCTCTGATCCCGACCACCTGGAACTCGTTGATAGGGAAGTCGAGCGCAGGGTTTCCTTACCCCTCACTACCACTCTCACACCGGTAACCGAATCCGAGGTAAAGGACTTGATTAAAGGTCTCAATCCCAAAAAGGCCCCGGGCTCTGACGGCATTAGCAACAGAGTTCTCAAACTCTTACCCGCCCAACTTATCTGTCTCCTAGTAGCTATTTTCAATGCCGCTATGACGAATTGCATCTTTCCCAATGCGTGGAAGGAGGCAATAGTCATCGGCATTCATAAACCCGGTAAGCCCCGCAACGTCCCTGCGAGCTACCGTCCCATTAGCCTCCTCAAGGCCATTGCCAAACTCTATGAGCGCCTGCTATTAGCAAGACTCAAAGAGTATATCTTTTCAAATCATCTTCTCATAGACGAGCAGTTCGGCTTTCGGGCTGGCCACTCTTGTGTCCACCAAGTACACCGCATCACGGAGTACGTTCTCAAAGGTCTCAACTCCTCCCCCGGTCGCCCCCTATCCACGGGAGCTCTCTTCTTTGACGTCGCTAAGGCGTTTGACAAAGTCTGGCACAACGGCTTGATTTACAAGCTGTACCTCTTAGGCGTGCCGGACAGTCTCGTGCTCATCTTACGAGACTTCTTGTCAAACCGTACCTTTCGATATCGAGTCGAGGGCACGCTCTCCTCACCCCACCCCATCAGGGCAGGAGTCCCGCAGGGCTCCGTGCTCTCCCCCCTCTTGTACAGTCTGTACACCAATGACATTCCCCGCACGAACAATGTGCAACTCGCCCTTTACGCGGATGATACCGCGCTTTATTTCTCCCATCGTAACAAGGCTCAAATCACACGCGTTCTCCAACGCGCTGTCAATTCTCTCGGAGAGTGGTTTAGGAAATGGCGAATAGAGGTGAACCCGGACAAAAGCGCAGCCGTGCTTTTTGCCAGGACCACCTCTCGACGCCCCTCCAAACGCCACACTCGCTCCAACTTAGGTACTGTCTCTTTGTACAAGCAGCCTATCCCTTGGTCCAAATCAGTTAAATATCTCGGGGTCACTCTTGATGGCTCCATGACCTTCGGTCCTCACATTAGAAATGTCCGCAATCGAGCCGCCTTTGTGCTCGGTCGCCTTCATTATCTCTTATGCAAGCGGAGTAAAATGTCCCTTAGAAATAAGGTGACACTATACAAAGCTTGCATACGCCCTATCATGTCTTATGCGAGCGTTGTGTTCGCTCACGCGGCCAACTCGCACATTAGTCGCCTCCAGGCCATTCAGTCCCGCTTCCTTCGCCAAGCCGTCGGAGCCCCGTGGTTCGTAAGGAACGTAGACCTTCATTCTGACTTACGCCTCGATTCTATCCAGAAGCACTTCAAAATAGCGTCCGAACGCTATTTCAAGAAGGCTTCTGAACACACCAGCGCCTTAATCGTCGCCGCCGCCGATTATGCACCTACACACGCGCCAGTTGCATGCCGCCGCAGGCCGCGGCATGTGTTGCTGGACCCCCCCGACCCACTCACCGCTCTCCTAGACTCAGATGTCGAGGAGAACGACACACGCACACTCCCCACCAGACACCGACCTCGCCGGCGAGGTCGACGAACCCCCGCTTCCGCTAGAAGGTGCGTCTACTTACCTAGACGCACCTTGGCACCCGACAAGCCCGCTGAGTTTCTTGCCGGATCTTCTCAGTCGAGGTCGCGTTCCGATCCGGTGGTAGATTTACCCTCGCCACCTCTCCTGGCAGCGGCCCAAGCCGAGGTCGTGTCCCTTGTGGCGCCCTTGAGCTAGCTGCCCCCCTGCCCCTCTGGCTGGAGCGCACTTGCGCTCGCCCTCTGTCCGGGTGAAGTTGTTATGGCCACTCTGGCCAACAACATATAGTCAATTCAAAAAAAAAAAAAAAAAAAATCTAGATGGCAAATGAATACGAAATTGTTGAGTTCTTGAAGTCGGATACCGCAGAAGGAAATATAACACATATGCGTCATCGTAGTGAGGCATGTTGTAACCCCTTCGGTTTAGAAGAACCGAAGTTTATAAAAAGATATAGAATCATGAAGCAGTTCAAACATAACCTCTGTGCGATGAGTTGAGGCCTCTGATGAAGAAGCCCATAAGATCTACAGACTTGACTGTAGAGACGAAGGTAATTACTGTTATCTATTCTGCAGTGTATACTTAATAATTATTATGTACTAGCTGTACCCTGCGCGCTTTGCTATGCTGTCAAATATTGGCCGTACCAACTCAGAAACCTTTGTGGGCTCATGCACAACACTTTGCTGAAGATCATGACATTATAACATGCATAGTTTACTATGCATAGTATTCTATAAATTACGTACAGACAAATATTCATTTTTATATAATATAGATAAACCAGTCAACCACTATTAGGTACTTAAGTATGAATTAATAGGCTAATCTTGATAACCAACCAACCAGTTTGATTATGTTTTACAGGTATTGGTTGCATTACCATTTTATGCAAGAAGTGCCTTCCAGCGTCTTCCTACCTCATTACCGACATTACATGTGGAACGCTACTATTGCCGCAAGCATTACCACTCCTTGAATGTTCAATTGGTAAGTGTATATTCACACCATCACACCTGCATTCCCTGATGGATAGACAGACTTTTAGTCCCAATGTTATAGTGGCTCGGTAGAAATAAATTAATATTATTACATGTTACAAAATAAGTAAAAAATTACTAATAAAATATTTATTCTCTCATAAATTGTATAACATAATAAAATTATACATACATAGTTAGTCTGTCGATATTTATTTATTATTTACCTAATGCAGTCTTCAATATGTTTTCAGATATGTAACATGCAAATTATGAGTGTAGATGCAAGTCATGACTCTTTCATATGGGCTATCCATCCATTGAGAGCTTACAGAAGCTCTCAGCAACTCAGAGAGTACTTGGTTTCTTGGTATGTATTACATCATTTGGGTATTTTTTATATAAAAATACTTAAGTACTTGTAATTTTATAATTATAATATTTTTTTGCCCTTAGGTGATTCTGGGTATCCTCTGAGAAAGAGCATGATGATACCAATACTGGATGCGGCAGCTGCTACACAGAGTTTTCTGGTTCAGCGGCTCTGGGAAAGGCGGCATGCAGAACCCTGAAAAGAAAAATGTTCATTTCATTAAAATATAGTTATTTTTGAGACACTTAAATTGTATTTATTTGTATAGATTTGATAAAGTATAAAATGCTGTTACTTCTTTGAACCTGACTTAGATCTAACAAGCCAGAACTATACATTTAGGATCAATATCCCTGCTCACACCACTGGAGATTTGAATAACATTAATATTTTAAATTATTTACCTTTCTATTCTCATGGCAGTAGTTTGTAGGTCATCAATATGTCGCACCATTTGCTCCATTGCCTCGCTGATCCTCACAGCAGCCTCCGCGCGCATTTGTGAGGACCGGACGAGGGCACGTCTAGCAGCCTCCTGCAGATCTCTACCTGCCTCCCGGACACTCGGTGAACTCTTCGGCTGCAAGATGAATTAACACAAAACTTTAACTACAAAACATTTAACAGCTACACTATTGGTTTTAATCTTCATTCACCTACTAATTTTGTTACCAATTTATTATTTCACTTTATCTTGTTTCTATATTAATAAAGCTAGAAAATAGCACGTCGCACACTTCCAAAATGTATAAATAAAATGTGTTCCTTTTTACAAACTTACCCCAATTGTGTCGCTCGCCGGTAACCAAAGTACTTGACTGCACACCCACTTGACGAGTAAACATTGCACGCTTCACATTTTAAAATTAATAAACAAAAATACTAAGAAATTCCTCGCGATAAGCAAAGTACTTAGCACGTCGTCACACTTGATAAGTAAACTTCAGCTTATTTGATTTTTTCGTTACTTTCTAAAGGAAAATAAATGTTCAATTATTTGTATATTCTAATAAGAAATTACTCAAATCAAGTATATTATTTAACAAAATGAGCTTTTAAGATTATTATTACAAAAAGTTGTTTCAATATTTTCGGTACCAAGGCCCGATTCGGAACATCGTCGTATGAAAGAGATAGCCATATACATTTCATATAGCGTTATTTCTTTTCTATGATAGCAGGGAAGAGACAATCTTGACAATATCATTCGTTCTTTGCAGCACTAAGCAGGAATACAACAAAACGGATCGATGAAGGTGAAGGTGGTTGGCCCCCTGCAAATGATGTAATACATACCAAGAAACCAAGTACTCTCTGAGTTGCTGAGAGCTTCTGTAAGCTCTCAATGGATGGCTAGCCCATATGAAAGAGTCATGACTTGCATCTACACTCATAATTTGCATGTTACATATCTGAAAACATATTGAAGACTGCATTAGGTAAATAATAAATAAATATCGACAGACTAACTATGTATGTATAATTTTATTATGTTATACAATTTATGAGAGAATAAATATTTTATTAGTAATTTTTTACTTATTTTGTAACATGTAATAATATTAATTTATTTCTACCGAGCCACTATAACATTGGGACTAAAAGTCTGTCTATCCATCAGGGAATGCAGGTGTGATGGTGTGAATATACACTTACCAATTGAACATTCAAGGAGTGGTAATGCTTGCGGCAATAGTAGCGTTCCACATGTAATGTCGGTAATGAGGTAGGAAGACGCTGGAAGGCACTTCTTGCATAAAATGGTAATGCAACCAATACCTGTAAAACATAATCAAACTGGTTGGTTGGTTATCAAGATTAGCCTATTAATTCATACTTAAGTACCTAATAGTGGTTGACTGGTTTATCTATATTATATAAAAATGAATATTTGTCTGTACGTAATTTATAGAATACTATGCATAGTAAACTATGCATGTTATAATGTCATGATCTTCAGCAAAGTGTTGTGCATGAGCCCACAAAGGTTTCTGAGTTGGTACGGCCAATATTTGACAGCATAGCAAAGCGCGCAGGGTACAGCTAGTACATAATAATTATTAAGTATACACTGCAGAATAGATAACAGTAATTACCTTCGTCTCTACAGTCAAGTCTGTAGATCTTATGGGCTTCTTCATCAGAGGCCTCAACTCATCGCACAGAGGTTATGTTTGAACTGCTTCATGATTCTATATCTTTTTATAAACTTCGGTTCTTCTAAACCGAAGGGGTTACAACATGCCTCACTACGATGACGCATATGTGTTATATTTCCTTCTGCGGTATCCGACTTCGAGAACTCAACAATTTCGTACTCATTTGCCATCTAGAATCAAATAAGAATTTATATGCCTTGATTCATACAAAAGTCCATAAAACTGAACAAATTCAATACTATTACGTTTATTAAATAACTTTTACTCACTTTATATATTAATGAATAATTAATACACTTGAAAACAAAAGAAATTCTCAAAGTAATGTTATTTACGTCGCGGCCGAGCAACTTTTATAAGATTGCAAGATTTGACATATAAGCATTAATGCTAGTCGTTAAAAATCACGTCGTGGTACGAATAGAATGAACGAATAGACGTGACGTCATCAAAACTGCTAAGCAGACAATGTTATTATAAGCTTACAATTAAGGACGTCATGGTACGAAAAGTCGATGTAAGGTTGAAATAATACTGCTATAAGAGATGGTGGTTGGCCCCCTGAACATTTGTATTAAGGCTACTTATTGCAAATAAAAAATATAAGAGTAGAATAAGGGATAACAATTGGTATTAGGGTCCCGAATTAGTTTTATATGAAAACATGTGAATCAGTATAAAATGGGATAAATTACCAATCAAATATTCAGCTTTGTGATTGTGTAATTACCAGTAGATCTAGTATTAAGCATTGTTTGAAAAATGTTGAGCTATTTAGTGTCTACGGGTAGATCTTGCTCTAAAAACTTGAAGCACTGTGCTCAAAATCTGGATACGTACTAGCACATGATACGAAGTTAGAATGAAAGTTGTATATAACTTAATTTTTTGTATTTCATTACTGTGGTTCTAGTTGGATTATGTTAAATTTTTGATTTTGTAATGGCTACGGAACCCTTCGTTGTGAATTACCCGACAAGCACTTGACCGTTTTTTGTATTTCAATGAATTGGATCTTATTTTTCTCAAAAAAAAATAAAACAACCTCCCCCTTTTTAAAGTCAGTAGAAAAATAACACCCCAGAAGCGGTTTATGTCTGACACAAATGAAATGTTAAGTTTAATAAATATAATTTATTTACATTAAACTATGGAATACAGTCGAATCTCTCCGGCATCGTACTGCTTAGTTATAAAAAACCACTCATCAATCGCACACGACACATTCTCGCGGTCAGTCTCTGCGGCGAGCCTACAGCTCGTCGCGGTCCTCGGCCGGCGGCTCGTCGGCGTCGGCCTCGGCCTCCGCGTCGGCCTCGGCCTCGGCCTCGGCGTCCAGCTCGGGCTCGTCCTCCACGGCGGCGTCGGCCGGCACGCCCAGCGTGTGCTGCAGCATGCGCTCCACGGCGTCGGCGAACTCCACGGCCTGCCCCTCCTGCAGCATGTAGCCGGAGCGCAGCGCGGCCGTGCGGTACAGCGTGTCGGCGGCCAGCAGCGTGTCGGCGTGCTCGGGGTCGTCGCGCACGCGCCGCAGCAGCTCCAGCACCAGCGGGTGCCGCGGGTTGATCTCCAGCATCTTCTTCTGCGTCAGGTGGTGGCGGCGCTGCGCGTCGTCGGCCTGCGGACAGAGCGGCGCGTCAGCGGCGCGTCAGCTGCATGCTGCCGGGGGGGGGCTCACCTTCTGGTGCGCGTTGGACAGCGCCAGGCGCTCCATGTTGCCGGTCCAGCCGAAGGCCGTGGCTGCCAGCGCGGGGGGGAGGGCTCACCTTCTGGTGCGCGTTGGACAGCGCCAGGCGCTCCATGTTGCCGGTCCAGCCGAAGGCCGTGGCTGCCAGCGCGGGGGGGAGGGCTCACCTTCTGGTGCGCGTTGGACAGCGCCAGGCGCTCCATGTTGCCGGTCCAGCCGAAGGCCGTGGCTGCCAGCGCGGGGGGGAGGGCTCACCTTCTGGTGCGCGTTGGACAGCGCCAGGCGCTCCATGTTGCCGGTCCAGCCGAAGGCCGTGGCTGCCAGCGCGGGGGGGAGGGCTCACCTTCTGGTGCGCGTTGGACAGCGCCAGGCGCTCCATGTTGCCGGTCCAGCCGAAGGCCGTGGCTGCCAGCGCGGGGGGGAGGGCTCACCTTCTGGTGCGCGTTGGACAGCGCCAGGCGCTCCATGTTGCCGGTCCAGCCGAAGGCCGTGGCTGCCAGCGCGGGGGGGAGGGCTCACCTTCTGGTGCGCGTTGGACAGCGCCAGGCGCTCCATGTTGCCGGTCCAGCCGAAGGCCGTGGCTGCCAGCGCGGGGGGGAGGGCTCACCTTCTGGTGCGCGTTGGACAGCGCCAGGCGCTCCATGTTGCCGGTCCAGCCGAAGGCCGTGGCTGCCAGCGCGGGGGGGAGGGCTCACCTTCTGGTGCGCGTTGGACAGCGCCAGGCGCTCCATGTTGCCGGTCCAGCCGAAGGCCGTGGCTGCCAGCGCGGGGGGGAGGGCTCACCTTCTGGTGCGCGTTGGACAGCGCCAGGCGCTCCATGTTGCCGGTCCAGCCGAAGGCCGTGGCTGCCAGCGCGGGGGGGAGGGCTCACCTTCTGGTGCGCGTTGGACAGCGCCAGGCGCTCCATGTTGCCGGTCCAGCCGAAGGCCGTGGCTGCCAGCGCGGGGGGGAGGGCTCACCTTCTGGTGCGCGTTGGACAGCGCCAGGCGCTCCATGTTGCCGGTCCAGCCGAAGGCCGTGGCAGCCAGCGCGGCGGGCGAGCGCGCCAGGCGCCGCGACACGGCGGCGCGGGTGACCCAGGTGCCCAGCTTGGCGCCGAGCCACGTGGTCAGCGGCTCGAAGCGCTTGCGGTCCTCCTCCAGCTGCTCGCGCTCGCGCTCGCCTGCGACAGACAGCGGCGGTCAGGGGGCGGGGCAGGGGACGGGGGAGGGGGAGGCGCGGGCCGACACTCACTCTCCTCCAGCTCGAAGATCTCCTTGGCGATGTTCTGGAACTTCTTGCCGTCGTACTCGGGCAGCGAGGACAGGCAGTACTCGTCGACGGCCTCGGTCAGGTACAGCACCTCGTAGCCGCGCTTCACCAGCCGCTCGGCGAACGGAGACTTCTCCACCTGCGGAAGCGGCGGCCGTGCGGCAGGTCAGCACGAGTGTACCGGGAGGGGGGATGCGGCCGGTGGAGGGTGCGGGGCCCACCTCGGCGCGGCTGGAGCCGGCGATGTAGTAGATGTGGTTCTGGCCCGGCTTCATGCGCGCCACGTAGTCGGCCAGGAAG